>CM033627.1:12644573-12712073 GCA_019453435.1 Rhinogobius similis | reverse complement strand
TGTGTGTGCTGAAGCTGCCTCACTTTCTGTAGCGCTCTCCCAGGACAGACCACCAGTCTCCAGGACAGGACAGTTCCAGTGTTACCCCTACTTTATTACAGACTTACTTTCGGTATTTTACTGGGAGTTTTTACCAGTTTCCAGCTCTAGTTTGGTGAAAATTACCACTTGATGACGAGTTGGGGCCTGACATTTTGAGGTGTCATGAAAACTAAAGCTAAACACAACTCAGGATATGTTTTTGGACAGGAAACAGCATTATAAACTGGTTAAATTGTATACAGAAAAAAAAAAGTCAGTTTAGCATTATGTAGTGCGTAACTTCTTGCTCTTATTGACATTGAAGTTGTATTAATAAAGACTTCTGCTTTCAGCTAAAATACAAAAACATGATTTCTTTATCAGTAGTTGATACTCACAGAGCGTGGATTCTTTGTTCAACATTAAAACAGGACTGAAGTCTTAAGGTGATCTTTGAAATACTGTTCATGGCTTCTCTGCACTCCCCTCGTAACTTCATACTGAGGAAAATATATTAAATAGATTGAAAAAGCACAATAAAAACAATAAAACAATGTTAATAAATGCAGGTAAAAGAGTCTTACATGTAGCAGTAATATCCTTGTAAAAGCAGGTCTCGATGTAAGTGCAGCCTTTTGACTATTCGAAGATATTGATGAACAACTCCAACTATTGCCTGAAGGAAATACAGTGTTTGGACTCGTGGTTTATAGGTTTAAATGTAAAAAGAAATTATTTAAATGTGAGCAGAATTACCTTTGTAAAACTGTAGTCTGCGATGACCTCAAATTTAGCCGGAATGACTGGAGACTCAGCTATTGAACACAAAAGACAAAAAACGGATTTAAATTTCAACCATACAACTAATACTTCTACAAACTACAATTGTATTTGTTATAATAATAAAGCAGACGTTAACATAATGTATGTTCTAGACAGATACATATCAATTAAATGTGCAAAGATATTTAAATCACTTCTTTTCAGCAAATAATACATTCTTTTAACACTGATCAAGGCGAATGTCAGCTTAGTTTACTTTAGTTCAGTCCCCAACAAACAAGTGACAGTTCGAATTAAAAGTGTATTGACTTCAACAATTACAGGAGCTTATTTGCGGCACACATATTAATATTAGATAATGTTGTATATGTTCTGAAAGTATGAAAAATCCAGAAAAAATGCTACAAAAAAGACCTGATTTAAAATAACAATGAAAAAGGTTATGTTATGAGTATTAATAGGCAGGGCTATTCAAATTAATTTTCCAGAGAGTCGTGATATTTTTTGGGGAGGCATCTGAGTCAGAGGTGCACAACACGCCACCGCTTTTTCAAAATTTGGGGTCACAGTAATAATAATGATAAAATAAATACCGCTATATTAGACGTTTGTGGAAAAATAAATACAAAATGCTTTACCAAATTCCTTTACATAATTTAGTTCATTGCTGAAGCAGAATTCTAGGACTAGATACAAACCAGGTCTGGACCAGGACTAACTCAGATTCAAACCGGGTCTAAATCAGGACCAAACCAGGTCTAAAGCAGAACTAAACGAGGACTAACAATCTAAAAAGTATTAACTAGGACTAACCCAAAATTAAACCAGTAGGAGAAATTATTATTTTTATTTGAAAGAAGGATTGCTGGCTGGATCAGATCATTTGGAGGGCCTGATATGGGCCTTAAAAGACAAATATTATGCATTTTTCATTTTGTTATTGGCCTTTAAACTTGCTCTTGAGTGTCTTCAGTTTGACATTTCATATAATATAACTTTATCATTGTGTTTGGAGATGCCATTTTGACTTAGCTATGGCTCCATCTACTGGCTGTAGAGGCAATTACACACATGTAAATATATACCCACAATGCACTGCAATAAAGAGAGGATCTGACGAAGTTGTAGTTATTGTGATTAGACGGAAGAAATGTTCAGAGCGAATCTGACTGATGTAAGACTTAAAACAGCAAAAGATTCTGGGATAAATGACGTCAGCTTCATCTACGTCTCACATCGAAGGAGTTCAGGACACAGTGAGAGGATTTACAAACCAGCATCATCAAACAAATGTGAATCAAGCTAAATGCTACTCCAGGTACAATGTTAGAACATGGTTAAAACCTAAACAAAGTCAACTGTGCATAATATTTGTCCCTTAAGTTGAACAGACCTGGCATGAGGGGTTATTTCTGATTCACTTCACAGACATTTCATATTTGTTTGATAATTAAACTTCAATGAATACATTTTAAATTATGTTTTGTTGAATATAATTTATGTTATGTTATGTTATGTTATGTTGAACTGACATAATATCATGGGAATATTGTTATTGGGATACTCTACAAAACATACGTAAATAAATAAATAAAGTATATATCATTTTTGCCTGTATCGCTCGCCCTCTAATTTGCAGTAATTTGCATTTTTATTTGTGATACACCTGATACCACCAACATTTATATTTATGTCAACACAAAATATCTGGCTTATGATCCTAGACTGCTCTGACCAGCGTTTAAACATCTAAGACTTCATTTTCTTAACATTTATTAGGAGCATTTAGTGCACATCTTACGCTCTTTGAAGGGCAGGCTGGGGCTGATGTTGGGGCTGTAGCCGAGCAGCAGCAGGGGGCGCTGTGGGGAGGTGTGGGGCAGATTCACCACCTTCATGTTGCCCTCTAGTGGCAGCTCGTGGCCCAGGTGCATCAAGAGCTGCTGCTGAGGAGGCAAACCGGTCTGAGAGCTGACCTCCTCCAGGAACACGGACACTCTGCACACAAGACCAGTGCTCCATTTAGTTACTCAAGTAAAATCACAGATACAGCAGCAAAAAAATACTTAAGTGTCACATTTTAAAATCTACTCAAATAAAAGTACTCCTTTAAAAATGTACTTTAAGCGTAAAAAGTTAAAGTAATTGTTTTTGGTTTGGAGAGCTATTAGAGCAGGCATCTCAAACTCGCGGCCCGGGGACCAAATGTGGCCCTCAAGACGATTTCTGGTGCTCCGCAAAATGATTTTTAATATGTTTTATAAATGGCCCAAGTCACTCCATCAGTCATAATTGGGCCGAATAATGTGTTTTAACATGATTTAATTCATATCAACATGAGCTAATAACTAAAAGCCATAGTTTGAAGCTGGTTTGTGACTTATAAGGTATTATCACTTCCAAATTCAAAAATATAACGAAATATACTGTAAAAATGTAAAACCTCTAGCAACTCAAATCTCCTATATAAATATTTTGTGGGTAAGAAAATTGTATTTAAGTGCGTTTTAGTTCTGTCTCTGATGCGGCGCCCGACAAGCTCTGATTTTCTAAATTCGGCCCCCTCTCTATATTAGTTTGAGACCCCTGTATTAGAGCATCAAATTGTAATCTTTATTGATTTATTCTGTTTTGGTCCTTAAAGGCAACTTTCCAGGTTATTTTTCTCTATAGAGGCTTTTTGTGTGCAAAAAAGGAACAAGGGAAAAAAACAAGATAAGCTAAAAAATAAAACCCTCAGTCTTTTCAGCAGGTCTAAAACCCTAAGAAAATATATGTTTACTTTTCAGTTCAAAAATGTAGTGGAATAGAATAGGGCTGTAGTCCTTTAGTCGTTAAGTCGATTAGTCGGTCGTGTAGGATCTTAGTCGACCAAGATATTTATTAGTCGACTAATCATCACTAAGTATCTAAAGTATCTACTGTAAAATGTACTTAAATAAAGTAGATGTATTAAATATATATATATATATATTACGTACAGTACTTTTATTTAGTACTTTCCACCACTGATAGATTTAGAGATGCAACAAAAACTGAAATGTTGTGGTATTGTCTTGTCAAAAGTGTCAAGTTTATTTATCCATTTGTTACTTTCTTTGCTTAAGTGCATTGTTTGCTGCAGCAGCAGTAAATAAAACAGACCAGTAGGCTGGTTGGACAATGTTTGCACTTTTAGTACAGCTACACAATTTGGGAAAAAATAGCGGCGATTTACTGTAATTGGTATTAGGTTTGTGATTGTTTTAAACGCGTCCAAGAGAATTGACAAAACGACTGAAAAAGGCCTTTAAACTGACAAACTAATAACAGAATTACAAGTATCTCAGAACATGTTTGTACAGATCTATATTACAGGATTGTAGGGTTGTCAAAAGTACCAAAAATCAGACACCAATTAGGGCTGCAACGATTAATCTACTATAAAAATTCATTGAATCATAATTGTTAATTAAACTATACAGACTGTAAAACAAATGTCAAGAGATCTTTTCTAACAAAGACTGTGACATTAATACATCGAAATGTCTAAAAAAGAATAGATTATTGATTTTTATCATTAATACACTTTTATTTTTATTCATAAATATTCTCTATCTAGAAGCCTTCAGTTATCCTATGTCAACCTTTATTTGGCTGAAATGTATTTAAAAAGTTTAAATATACAACAGAAATAATTGTTTGACGAGTCGACCAGGTCTAATAATAATCGATGCGAAAACAAGTATCGAAGATACTAAGTTAGCTACTCATTTGAGCAAGTATTAATTGAACAAAAAAAAATTACAGGACAAAATTTGACCTTCGTGAACAGTACAATTACTCAGTGTTTAAAATGTCTAAACCCTTGACCTAAAAAAGAGCATCTGTATTTATCCTTGTGGTATCGAAATCAGTTTCAAGAATCAAGTATATTTCTTTGAATCGAGTTTGAAATTTCAGTATCATGACATCCCTGCTGGGTTAGCCGTCTTTATGCAGAATAAAACTGGATTGTTTTTTGTTTATGGAGGAAATTATTGCACTTCAAAAATTGCAATCTTTGTGATTTTGCTAACTGATTGGACTGTGTGACGACAGCCCCGCGATGAGCAGCAGAGAGCTGTGGTGTCCGTCCAAAATGGCATGTCGCTGTAAAGCTTCCTCTCGATGTGGTTTAAACGACACGTCCTGGTCTTTTAAAACAGAGGAGAGAGCAGCCCTGAACATTTTCTGTCGTGGATGCCATCTTGCTTGTTATTGCTTGTAATCGCGGTGCACGGGATGTGACGTTCTCCTCTCACGGCTCTGATTGGTTCAGTTGCAAGAAAATAGAGGAAGCTGGGGGTTTAGTGATCATGTCCATACCCACAAAGATATTGAAAGATAGTGGGAATGGCTGGTCAGGCTACTTGCAGCCATAACATATTATCATATTGGATATTGGCCTTAAATCTCCTGCAGAGGTTGATATTTTCTTTGGGCCAATCATTATTTACAATTAAAGACAGTAGTAAGTGTGTAAAGTGCTGGTTACGTACGTGCTGTAGTGGTGAACGTAGACGCAGTGCTCTGAGCTCTGCTGCAGCGAGAACAGGTGAACAGGGAGCCTCTGGAGGACGTTTGTGGTCGCGGTGAAGAATTGGTCGAAACCCCAGCACTTGTCCGGGTCGGCCTCCAGGACTCCGGCCAGGACCGGGACCAGGTGCACCCTCAGACCCCTGGAACGGCAACACAATAAATACATTAAAGGACAAATATTATGCGTTATGTGTTACTTATACTTTTACAAAGAAAAATATAACTTTCTCACTGCCTAGGGAGACGCCAGAGTAACTTAGCTGTGGCTCCATCTACTGGCAGCAGGGGAAATTACACAAATTTGTAACTACACAGGGCTTTGGAATACTATGTCTTGTTGGTGCAGTTGTAATGATCGAGATTAGACGGCCGAAATGCTCAGGGCGCGTCTAACGATGATTTAAGGACCTAAGAACAGAAAAGATTTTTTTCGGAGCAACGTCACACATTGAATGCAACTCCTGGTATGTTTTTGATGATGGAACAATGTTAGAACATACTTAAAAACTCAAAAAAGTCTACTTTGCATAACGTTAGTTCTTTAAGATAACAACAAGACAAATGGAGACAATTCCTTTCGTTTCCTGAAAAGGGACCAATCAATAATTGATGACATAAGAGGGTAGTTCCTTCACTTATATCAGGAGAGTGGGAGGGGGTGTTGTAACAATAAGGTGAGAGGGATCAAAACGTGCAGAGTTTTCTTGAAAAGTTTTCAGGTAAGGGCCTTTTCTGCAAAAAAAATAATTTCTAGATGAGTTAAAATGTCTTGATTTCAGAACATTAATTTTAATTTCAGACTTGGTAAGATTAGTTAAGACTGTTTATTTGATGGAACTAGATTGTTTTAGTTCTTCACACCGTTTCTGACTCGTTCCAATATATTATTTCTTACTTCTTACAATGGGTTAAGATCATTTCACTTACTCCACTGGCAGGTTTAGTTCCTTATTTTAAGCTTAATTATCGCATGATCTGTCAGAAATCCCTTGAAACCAGTGAAATATTCTGCATCACATCAGCAATTAAATCTCATCAAAACGTCTCAAATCCAGAAAAAAAAGATAAATCCAAGTCATTTTAAACCAGGCTAAAGAATTGTTTTATTAAGAAAAATAAAATCCAGTCAAAATAGTAATTGATAGATCAATTTGAGTTGACGTGTCGCCCGGCCGTTATATGAGTCCTGCACACATCTGTTGAAGGTGAGAGGAAGTAGAAGGCACCAGGGGAAAGTATGAACAATAGACAAACAATAGAATCATGTCAGAAGTTGTGGTTCCTACTGTGAGAGTCTGCAGCTGTGAGGAAGCTGGTAGCTCCACTCGATGGGCCCTCCGTCCACGCGCTGCACCCCGGCTATGGCTCCGGTCGGCTTCTCTGTGGTGATTTTATACCTGAAAACACGCAACGTAACATATTAGCACAAATGACATATTAAAACAAATGTGTAACGATGTATTAGACATGTGTTAGTGGCTCTCAAAAGTAGCGCCTCATAAAATATTTGTTAAATCTTGACTTGTGGGGGCAAACCAGGAATTGGATTGAAATGGTCTGAAAGTTATTCAGTAGACTTTAATGGTCTAAATGGGACTTTTGATGTTGCATTGGTCGTACCATGTGTCTTTTTTGTTTCATTAAATGTTCGATGCTTTTTCTATTTTGGGTTTTGCTGTTGTTTTCTGCTCTCTGGTCTTGTTCTGTGTTTTTTGCTTAAAAAATAAAAAGAAAGAAAAAGAGAAATTGCCTGAATATGTCCTTATCTATGTTTTGATTTGTGAAAGAAAAGCACAAACCCAAATTACAAAAGAAATAGATAAATCAGTTGTAGTTTCTTGGTTTTCTCTTGTCTTTTTTGGTGAATTTCGCAAATATAACATTTTAACTACTAACCAGAAAATGTACGCTAGTCAGAAATTAATATTTAACCAGGGAAAAATCATATAGGATGTAATTTGTTTCCAAAAAAACTTTCTGCCATTCTAATTACAGGTGTGTAAATAATTAAATTCTAATCGAGATTGAGTTTCATTCAGTTCTAATCGGCAATGATCCGCTTTTAAAGGGAGAGGTCTAGAAAATGTGGAGACTTTGAAGAAAAACATTTGAAAATGTTTCCGTTGAGAGGGAAGTATCTGTATTGTTTATGTTCTGAAAATGAAAATAGAAAGCCATCGTTATTTGTTTTTTAAGACAAAGTAAAACTGAATAAGCATCCTGATTGAAAAAAACAAATGCTGATTATTTCTCGTCATATCCCTGCAGTCATTTCACATCACCAGAGTTGGAATACTTGGCTGCAGCTCGTACATGGTGGGCTTGTTCTTGCGCGGTCCTCCGTACGGCATGAAGGGCAGGGTCCCGACGGCCGCGTGGTAAAACGTGACTCCGATGCTCCACAGGTCCACGTTCACGCCGTAAGATTTCTGATGAGGTTTTCTGAGGACGGCGCGCTCGTACATGTCTGGGTGCTGCGCAGAAGGAGGAACACGCTAAACAGATCAACAAATATTCTCTATATATTCTCTATATTCTCATGTTAAATGTGCAGTGTATTTAATGGTAAAACTCATTATTATACTACTTTTAGTTCAGTTTTCCTAAATATCCACTAGAGGGCGACGTACTAGTGTTGTGCAGCTCAGAGGCTAAACTTGCAGCTCAATTTCACTTCAATCCACTTTATTTATATGATACACATTTCATAAACAAAATCTGCTTCCAAAGTGTTGCACCTTACATGTAAAAAAAACAACAACAACAACAACATACAAATAAAGTATAAAATAAAGCACTATTTCACGCCTAAATTTAACCACTGAACAGTTTTTTTAGACCAAATTACTTTTGCACTTTAATTTTGAATTTCTGTTTATGAGTTAATATCATAATTGAGTGTAAGAATGTAAACTTAATATATGGGTATAAAGTGATATTTCAGCAATTTGTTGTAAAATTTTACAGTTCATTTATTAACTCTGCAACTAAAAATTATTTTAGTAGTCAACTAATTAGTGATTATTTTTATGATTGTTATTTTGATTTTTAAAGGATGAAATGTGGTGCCTTAAGGCTTCTAGATAGATAATATTTACAAATAAACTGTATTATTTATTAAAATCAGAAATGGTTTTATTTTTTGAAGTTTTGAGCTAACATTACCGCTGTCTTTGTTATAAAAGTTTTGTTGCGTGTAGTTTAGAGTCTGAGTAGTCCAAATGAACAATAACAATTATCAAACAAAAATATGATTCTTTTAATAGTTGGCTAATGAGTATTATACCAATTAATCGTTACAGCTCTGTGCAATATATGAGCCTCATCCACAACTGTGCAGACATTTTTAGCACATTTCAGATAGATTGTCATATATCGTCTGAATACTGTTAGTAGAAGAATACAAAATTCTCTGTGAAGATATTTATTGTTGATGGGATTCTTTACGTGGCAGTTTTTTGGTGTTATGTCCTTGCCTTTGCGTCGCAGTTTTAATCTTAGATGTTTTTGTGACATGCACATGCTTTTTCCAGCTTCTCCAATCCATAACTTTCTCTTAATAAATCAGTATTTACTTTCATCACTAGCACCCAGCTCCAGTTTAGTCCAGCTCAGTGAAGTTACAAATAATATCAAGCGTCAGTGAGCCATGATGTAGATCATGTTTGTGGTCTGTGTAGTTGTGTTTTTGGACGTGTCACGTGACAGGAAGCAGAGCCGAGGTTTACAGATGATCAGATAAAGACTTCCTCACCAGATACTCCTCTGTGCCGTAGATGGACATGAACTTCTCGTCGTCTTCGAGTTCTCGCGCTGCTCCGAAGTCTGTGAGTTTATAAACCGACCGCCCGTCCTCTCCCACCTGACGAATGATGTTCCCCGGCTTAATGTCTCTGTGCACCACGCCGTTCTCCCTCAGGTGGTTCATGCCCTGCACTGAGAGACGCACCCACAGTTTCAACTAAGACCCCTCTGTAGGTTATATACAAAACAGTTACAACTCATTTATAAAAATGTCAATCATTTCAGTTTCTCATTAATGACATATTATTGCAGATGTTGGTAACATGACTTGGAAGGATTCCTCTGTCCCACTGACTCCTCTGTTTTTGATGGGCTGAGCTGATGTTTAGCGTCTGGTGTCTGTGCAGCCCGCGTTGACCAGGTGCAGGAGCGACTGTGCACGAGGATAGAGCCAGAGGGCTGGGGTACCACATGACCGCTCTGATTTATCGCTGCAAGAGTTGACTAGATTAGACTAGATTAGCCTTTATTGTCTCCTTATGTCTAGAGCGGAGCAGCTAAAGATTAAGATGTCTTTAAGACAACTGAAGGAAAATTAAAGTTTTGTGATCTAAAACAAGTTAATCGATAAATCGCAACCAACCAATTATTGAAATAATTGTTTTGTAATCAAATATCTGGACTATTCACAGATTCCACATTTTGTAACCTATTTCGTTTTTACTTTAACTTCATCACAGTGTCCTACAACAACATCTCTTTAACTCTGTTTAGGTCACATTTAATAACAATTATAACAATTAACTAATCGATTATTCTAAAAAACATTTGCTAGATTAACTGATAAGTAAAATAATTGTTAGCTGCAGTCCTAAATCCTTCCTTCTGCAGAGGATTTTTCCTGCAGCAACACCAGTCCAACACACGACAAAGTTTTAGCGAGCAATGTCCTGTCCAGATATTTGATAGATCCATGGTTTGTTCCAGGGCATGACTTAAAGTGCGTATGACAGGTTTGAATGATTTTCTCATTATGACTTTATTCAGTGTATTAACACCTCTTGTAAATCTGAATGATACTTTTACACCAATCAGGTCACTGTTTGTGGAGAAAAGTTGAAAAATATGCTGAAAGTTACAGGAAGTAAATAAAGTGATGACATCACACTAGAGAGACAAAGGTAATAATTTATAGAGTATTAACTACTTTTTTGACCCTTTAAACACTGATTCAACAAAATAAAGGTGTCACATGTATTTCCTTTTGTCAAATGAAACATTCTGTGACATTAGATGTGTTTTGCCTGATGTACAGTGTGGTTGCTATGATCATTTCCTACTGTGATGTCATCATTTACAACCAGGAAGTAAAACTAAAAAGCTACAAAGAAATGGCCAAACTGGGTTAAAATTTGTAAAGATTTTAGCAGAATTTGAAATATATTTATCGTAAGTACATTTTAATTAAATAAATAGTCCAACCTGTTAGAGGCACTTTAACAGAGCAGTGAATGATTCTATTTGAAGGTTTTAGGTCTAAATTGTAAACTTCAGGAATGAGTAAAGATGTCTGCCTTTCAATCACTTTATCCTCTATTTGTCTTTTCGTAAAGGATCTTGAAAAGCACTTAACGAGTGTCATGTCCTATTATGTAATGACGCACTGACCCACACATTGCAGCACAGTGAGGAACTCGGCCTCAGCCAAACCAAAGGCGTTCTCGGGATCCTCCAGGACACTGAGCAAACTGCCTCCAGGACAGTACTCCATCACCATCACCTTCTGCTTCGACGGCAGCTTCACACAAACAGCACAAATGTGTAGTTATCGTAAACATTCAGCAACAATCTTCAGCTTTCTACGCCTCCATCTTGATCTCAAAAGTCGTCTGATCTTTGCGCGGCTCACCTCCTCCACAGCATGAAGTCTGATGATGTTGTTGTGGTTGAGTTTCCGCAGCATCTCGAACTCTCTCATCTGGACCTCGTGTGGGCGGTTGTAACTGACCACATTAAACACTTTCACCGCCACCAGCTCCCCGGTCCGCTGCTCACAAACAGAAAAAAGGTTAGAAACAACTTAATATTCCACAGTATGAGGAAAAGTGTTCTGTATTTAATTGGGCTGCGAAATGTATAGAAAATAACCAATTCTGGATTAAGTCCCTCGTCCCTCGCTCTCAGAAACCCTTTGGCACATCGTTAACATTCACATACATTCATTTTCGGTCCTGTACACAGCTTTACAACAGCTTTTTTCAGACTGCAAAGTGAAACTGGGGAGCGCAGAAGTCTCATTTTGAGGAAAAAAAGCTGCTTTTATGAGACACTCTTTGACGGAAAACACAAAATTGACTAATTTACACCCAAAAAAGTAATGTACCCCAACTTTAACATGATTATTAGAGCTGCAACGATTATTGACTAAACGTGACTAATCAAAATGACAAAAAAAGACTAGATTACTGCTGATTTCCCGCCATAATACACTTTATTCATAAATATTCTTGACCTAGAAGCCTTTAGTCACCATATTTTCAACCTTCATTTGGCTGATAATGTATTATAAAAGTTTAAATATTCAATACAAATAATCGTTTGACTAGTCGAAAAAATAGTCAAGTACTAAAATAACTGTTAGTGACAGCGATTACTAACACTACTATTACTTATAGCACACTGCTTCTTTACACTGTTACTAACACTGCTTCTACATTCACCTCTAAACCTGTGAGCTATTAATACTTCAAGTGCAATTACAACAGTTAATAGGCCTGTCATGGTAACATATTCTAAAGTACGATATATTGTGACTTAAAGTACCACTATAAACGATAATCAACTACAGAAAATACTTTATACCAACTGACACTAAAACTATTCACCTTATTCTGGAAGTGGCCGTGGGCGCCGCCATTTTGTTTCCGTTGTATTCGTTTACATGGAGCAGACGAGCTCAACAGAAAATAAGTTCTACTCGGACTAAAAAGCCGCTTTCAGGCCGCCCAGGAAATCGGAGCATTTCTGACTTGTTGCTTGTGTATATGAAAGATTTGACACAAATCAATTTACTTTATATAATGTTTTAGCGGCGAGACTTTTCACCATTTGCGTGAACGGTGTTCTGGTCAAATAGGAAGTGTGTTTACTACAGGAGTGCGGATCTGTGGCAAAAAGAGGCAAAAGTGAGCGGGGCGGAATAAGGTGAGCAGTAGTTATTTATTATTTATTTATTTTAAGTATCTATAATCAATGCATCGTTACTTATTCAATCCTCTAAAGCTAAAATCAGTTTTTATTACAAAATAATTATTAAAAAAAAGTCCCCAGGATAAATACTGACTTCCAGAAATACTGATAAGCAATAACACTTTTTTTTTATTCGATCTGATACCAAGTAATACTATGGCAAATATTGTGATAAACGCCAATACCAATGATTTTTGCACTAAAATGCATTGAAATTACTCAACTATGAACAATTTTGTCTTGCTATCATTATTTTCTTTCAACCTCTGCATGAACTAATGTGGAAAGTAAATATATGTGCAGAACATCTAAGATAAGTACAATGCATTACAAACATTTTAACTGAATTTATTTAAAAAACAACCATTTTTGGAGATTTTCTTTTCATTTTAAAACATATTGACCACAGCAGAGCAGAACAAGACCAGTGAGAAGATGGGCAGAATACCAATACTACTACTAATAAAGACAACGATAAATCCGAAAAATAATGAATACATATATAATCCCAAGCAAACGTCCCAATTTTGAGAAATTTTAAGGAAAGATATTTTGGCTCAAGTCTCGATACATTTAAACGCTTCTGTCGGTATCACTCCCACTATGACTAGCCCAAAATATTGTTCCAGACTTTTAATTCTTGCACAATATAATGATAAATAGTGATGGTTGTGACAGGAGTAACTGCTAATCCACTCATTATCACAGCTACTTCTAGCGTAACTGCTTCAAACAATGAGCTACTGTCTTATGATTCAACAATTAGTTGCATAACATTATAGATAGAACATAGAAATACAAATAAATTATATTTATGAACTACAAATATAATGAAAAGTATTAAGTTGTTTATATTATTCTTTTGATGCATTAAATACAGTATTGACAAATAACAGGAAACTGAATACTTTTAAATTATAATCAGGAAAGGGGGTGGGATTAGATACATTTGACTTCTTCCCACTCCTTTTTAAAGCTGTGAATGTAACACTCTGTAGCCTGTGTACAGCCTTTTTTATTTTCTATTATTTTTTTGACATGTGCTCTCTCTGTGACAGTATTTGTGGCATGACTTGTGAATTATGTTTGCATGTTTGAAATAAAAACACCAATCAATCAATCAATCAATCACTCACTCACTCACTCACTCACTCACTCACTCACTCAATCAATCAACAACATTAACAAGTAGTTGAAAGGATGTTCAAAATAAAATACTGTTACTCCCAGAGAGGGCTGCAGCAATTAATCATATAAATAATCCTGATTTCAATTATGTAATGTAATTGTAAATATAATGAACTGCCTTCTGTTCAGAGTTAAAACTGCACTCCTTTCTCCACAGAGTAATGTTGACAATAATCACCTTATTCCGGAAGTTGCCTTACATGCCGCCGTCTTGTTTCTGTTGTATTAGTTTACATGGAGCAGACGAGCTCAACAGAAAATAAGTTCTACACGGACTAAAAAGCCGTTTTCAGACTGACCAGGAAATCGGTGCGTTGTTGACTTGTTGTTGCTCGTGTTCATTAAACATTTTACACAAATCAACCTACTTTATGTAACATTTTAGCAGCGAGACTTTTCCCTCGTTCATCATTAGCTTTAACAGAGTTCTCGTCAAACGGAAGTGCGTTTACAACAAAAGTGCGTATCTGGCAAAAAACGGCAAAAGTGGGCGGGGCAGAATAAGGTGAATAGAACAGTGTTTTTCAACCTTTTTTGACTCATGACACACTTTTTTAGTTGAAACGATTCTGTGGCACACTATCTACTGAAAACAATAACAAATTGCACCCTTTAGAGCGAAAACATTTCAAATATAATAATTAAATAATAAATTTGGCAATGGTGATGGTTTTGCTTTCTATTTTTGGATTAGAAGTTGGCTCAGAACTCTCCAAAATGGTAAATATTCAATCCATGCGTGAATTTGACTCAAACTGGACATATTTGCAAGGCACACCTGGCAATACCTGAAGGCACACCAGTGTTCCCCAGCACACTGGTTGAAAATCAAGGATATAGAAGTACTAGTTCAAAATAACTGTGATTTCAATTATGAGCTACAAAATACTCAGGATTATTATTCGAGCAGCCCTGGCCCCAGAGCCGCAGTACCTTGTTGCGCGCCTTGTAGACGCTGGCCGTGGCTCCCTGTCCGAGGACGTCCTGCATCGACCACAGGTAGTTGGCGGTGCTTGCTGTCATCACCGCCATCTTTGAAGCAGCACTTTAAAAAACTGAGGAGAATGAGCAAAAAAAAAAAAAACACGGGTAAAACTAGGGCTGTGCTATTAATCTTCTACGACTCTGTGGTGGCATCAGCCGTCCTGTACGGTGTGGTCTGCTGGAGCAGCAGCATCACAGAGAGGGAGAGGAAGAAGCTGGATAAGGTCATCAAGAAGTCCAGCTCCGTCCTGGGCTGTGCTCTGGACTCAGTGCGCGAGGTGGGGGACAGAAGGGTCCTGGCTAAACTCACGTCTATGCTGGACCATGAGTCCCACCCCCTGCAGGACGCTCTGTCTGCCCTGGAGAGCAGCTTCAGTGAAAGACTGATTCACCCTCGCTGTGTGAAGGAGAGGTTTCGCAGGTCTTTCCTTCCTGCTGCTGTCAGACTTTACAATGAACACTGTTAGCCCTGAACATGTGTCAGTCACCCGCTATAATCATGTGCAATACAGTAACATGTGTCATTCACCTGTTATAATCATGTGCAATATAATTTAACATACTATTAATAGACTCTTACCTCACCATATCCACTTACTGTATATAACAATACACTTAAGCCACTTTAGTTACCATTTTTACTGTAAATAAGAGTGTGCACTTTATACTTTATATTGTATTTTTTTATGACCATGTTTATTTATCCTGTTTTTATTGCATGCACCTATTTCTTTCATTCCTGTCCTAAACTGTGTGTTGCAACAGTGGAATTTCCCCATTGTGGGACAAATAAAGGATCTCTTATCTTATCTTATCTTAATCGTATACTGTATTTAATCATGGTTTCAGTTATTATTCTATTATTCAATTACAGAAATGTTGTAATCATAAATATAATGAATTACCTTCTGTTCGGAGTTATGAGTGCACACTTTTTGCAACTTAAAACCTGGAGCAAAGACATTTTTCTAAAACATAACTAATAAAATATATTCCGTATACTTTCTCTACAGAATAATTTTGACAATATAGAACTGTTTGCAATAATCGTGATTTCAATTATAGGCCAAATAATCCTAATGATCATTTTTGCCATAAAGTAACCCTGGGTAAAACTAGATTTTTGCAAAACATGTTAAGTAATAAAGAATAAACTATTTTAGGTACAGTTCTGGTAGATTAATCAAAAGCCGAAAAGGGCTTAACTTTCAAAAATATTTTCTCAATTTTGCTCAATTTTCAGAGACAAAACATTACACAAATACTTAACTTAAAGTCTATATGACAGGTTAAATGACATCTCACTAAAATGTTGTGAACATGATTATATTTAAGGCCTTACTAAACATTTTGCCTATTGTGTTTAAAATGTGAATTTGAACAGAGTCCTATTATTAAAACATAAATGGCAAATCTAATTGCAATCGCACTGGTCGAAATCATGATCTGCCCCCAAGAAAATCGTGGGCTCACCCGGCCCTACTTTATTACACATTAGTAAAAGTATCTTGTGTCTCTGTTAGGCATGTAATCCACGCTGAAGCATACCAGGGTTGGAAAATGTCACTCCAGTTTGCTGTTTTGACATTTCCTCAGGGCAGTAACTCGGGTCAAGTTTGCACAAGGTTCACAGAAGCAAGTAACGAGTTTAAGCATGTTGTGTTTTGCCAAAATGTAAAGCTGACAATAGTTTAAAGTTGCTCCAGAAGTTACACACGTGTCATTTAGCTGTTCCTGTCACCAATAACTAACCAGACCAACTTGAAAATCGTATAATTCTCAGCAAAAACAACTTCTTCAAACGTAAACCCGTGCGCGCCTGAAAGCCTCACCTGTTACGGACGCTCCAGACACGGCAGCGCGCGTTGCAGCCGCAGGTGAAGCTCGATCTGCGGGTGTTTTTCTTCAGCAAACCCCGGACTTTTTAGCTCATCCGCGGCGCGCTGTTTAGGAAGTGTCGCTCTGTGTTTTTTACACCCATCCGTCTGACGAGAAAGGCGGAAATAACGCGTAGGCTGCGTCTGCTGAGGCGTGTTCCGGTCGCTGGAGGTCGCTTTGACGCACGGCGCGTAAAGACGCTCTCGTCACGGTGTGAAAAGTGAGATAAAATTAGTGCGTTTGGGCGAAAGTGGCGTGCGATCTTTTCATCAATGAGCAGAGGAAACGAGCCAACTGAGCTGACCCAGTTTGCTACAAAAACACAGATGGCTTTATGAATTAATGAAACGCAAATTGTAAAGAAAAGCGTGAAAGATTTGTTAATTCTGACCGTGTTTACTTGCAATATTTATGACCTCCATTCAAGGCTTTGTTGTTCACAGAAATGTAGTGCTAAAATTCACTCAAAATCCAGCTGTGTTTTTGTTTTCTTTGCTTTTCTTTTGTAGAGTAAAATAATTAGGTAAGAGTATGAATTGTGGATTGTTTTTGGATTAGATTTCACAGATTTTGTCCTCAATTGTTTCATCTTCTTCTTATAGTCTTAAACAAGAGAATGCAGATGGAAATTAAGCTATTTAGTTATAACCAGATCTCTTTTTCATAATCTTAGTGTCTTTCACAGTCCTGGGTGCACTATGTAACTTTTCTGCTTGCATCCATTCATGGACAAAAGCACTTTCAGGTTATAATACAAATCTAAGATTGAACTGCTGCTTAAAAAAGAACAAACGGAATATTTAAAATGTAAAATTGACTTTTATGAGCCTTTGAAAGTGTTGAAAGTGTGTTCTCTCATTATTAAGGTTAAGGTACACTTTATAGACCCTTGAAAAGTTTGTTAACAAAAACATTTTAAATTCAGAATGGAGGCAAAAGTGAAGTGATTTCACTGGAAACTGGGATTTAACCTCAGAATATGACAAATATGAAAAATGAAAAGCACTCCGAAACATGTGAGTGACACCAGAGCTGCTTTAAACACATTTATTATTGTATTTTATATTATGTTTTCAGAAATGTGGTTAAACTTTTTGCATTTTTGATGAAGGAACAATCCAGACTTATGGGTTTTACTGGAGAAATACTCACAGAAATGTTGAGCCCACAATAATTTTTCATTTTATCTAGAAATATATTAAATACTATGTCATGAATTCAATTATTTTGAAGCTAAAATATAATTAAGGCTTGAAAAGAATGTATTTTTTCCATTGTTTGTTATAGAAAAGCAAACTAGCTGACCTTTCTGAAAATTCAAATGTGTCTTCTTAAAACCAGTAGAATTTAGATCTAATGTGAGATCAACTTAATTTTGCCTCCATTCCGGAATTTTGACGACGTCACATTTTAAAGGGCCTATTGTTCACGTGGGAAAATTAGTCCTCTGCATTTGACCCATCCTTTAATGCCGCTGGGGCGTCTCCTCAGGAGCAGAGGTCGTCTGGGACACATCTCCAGATTTTTGCGCTGTCTTGGTCAGGACGACCTTCGCCGGAGGATGTTTTGGAGGAAAATCACCAAGACGAGACAAGAAGGAACACGCAAACTCTCACCTGAGCGTCGAACCTGCAACCTTCACACAGAGAGGTGAATGTCAGCAGTGTGCCACCATGCTGTCAGTAATCCTGCATTGCATTGCTCTGAAAATGTCAGTTTTCACCTTCCCCCTATCTCCACCCGCTGTTCTGTAGCCACTTGCAATTATTCCAAAATTTCAGACTCAGGCAAAAGGTGGTTGAGTATCCAAATATTGTACTTTAGTAAGAGTAAAGTTACTTCAAAATGATATTATTCAAGTAAAAGTAAGAAGTAGTGGTCCAATAAATTACTCAAGTAAGAGTAACAGAGTATTTGGGGAAACTATTACTCAAGTAAGAGTATTTGTAAGAGTAACTGTTTGATGTCATTGGAGCGCAAACACATTATGACAGGTTGGACAACTCATTGGACTAAAGTACAGTGAGGATAAATATATTTAATTGTTTGCTAAAATGCTTTTCCCAATTAAGCAATTTTTTAGGTTTTTAATTTGACTTCCTGGTTGTGAATGATGTACATTGGGCAAAAACTGATCTAATGTCAGAGATTTTTAAAATTTATTTTACAAATAAAAATACACGTGAACTCCTTGATTTCGTTGAATTAATGTTTAAAGGGTCAAAAAAGTTGTTTGTTTTTGTGTAAATTATGCATAACCTTTGTCTCCCCAGTGTGATGTCATCAATTTGTTTACGTCTTGTAATTTTCAATAGATTTTTCAATTTTTCTGCACACACGGCTACTTGATTGGTGTAAAATAATAATTTATATTTACAACAGGTACTAAAATACCAAATAAAGTCAAAATTATAAAATGTTAAAAACCTGTCATACGCACTTTAAGTAAAGCTCTAATGTGGTATTTTCAAACGACAGACACCAAATATGAAAATCATATCCGAAGGAGCAGTGCAAGAAACAATCATGTTTAAATCATTTCATGTTGGCAACGTAAAGCTTTTTCACTCGTAGATGTACTCGGTGAGATGAGGAACCAAAACATTTACTCAAGTAAGAGTACAGTTACTTAATAACAATATCACTCAGGTAGGAAAAGTAAAAGTATTGTGTCTGAATGTCACTCCAAAAAGTACAAAAATGTTAAAAAGTCACTCAAGTAAATGTAACTGAGCACTACCTCTGATCATAGCGGGCCAAACATGTCGGATTAAATAATACATTTCAGCCATTTTCCAACAATGAACACATGAAAATTAACAAATACTAATAAATAATCTATGTATGTTTACGTTTAATACTAATCACCGGAAAAAATGCACAATAGCTCTTCTTTAACAAAGCATTCAGTCATTTTTATAGCAAGCAATGTTTATTAAAAAAACAAACAAAACAAAAAAAAAAACAGATTTACTACAAGAACTACACATAGAATTATATAAGGCCTATTTGATTAAACCACTATTGCTATTACTGTACATTAATATTGTACCAAAAAAAGGAAAAGAAAACAGAAAATGTACCTCTGAAATGTACAAGTGTGTATATACAAAGTACATCTGACACAGGATTTTCCAGAAATACAGATAAAACTATAAATAGATTTAACATTACAGTCTCTTTTTTAGTTTTAATTTCCACCGGACACAAACAAATGCATATATCACAATATTCAGATCATCCCCACACAGTTTGCACACAGGCCAAAAGGTTGTTCAAGTGCACAATGATTGATTTTGAGATGGAAAAAAACTTCTATGCACAAAAAGCTGGCATCGAGAAAGAAAACATTGTACAATTCAAGAAAGACGTGAACGTTGGGTTAGGAATGCAGTTTGTGCTCAAGTTCGATGTGGTTAGACTGGAAATTCAACAATATATTTCTACTTTATACAAAGAAATCGTGAAGTTTCAAGGGGCAAAGCGAACATTTAACTACTCTTTACGCAATTTGATAGGCCATAACTAATAGAAAGAAGGTAAGAAAGTGTAAATTCAAGTGGATCAATGCGGTTTAAACGACATACGGTCAACCAATCGCAGAAAAGTCTCATTGCATAAGCCCTGCCCCATTTTAGATGCATGATTCTGATTGGACACGGCTGCGGATTTACATTTTTCTAAAACTCAACAATGATAAACAAGGCCTCGTTCCATTTTTTTTGGCAATGTTGATTAATACTATCGATAAAAGTTGAGATTTTCTAGAAGCTACAATCGAGCAAGCTACAATGAGTTTTGGTCTTTTTCAAAATAAAGCTGGGTTATGATCGCAGCGACAAAGATAGACCCTTTTAAGACACTTTTAGACTTAATTGCGACCCGTTTGTGACTGATCCGTGAAGCGCACATGACGAAACACAGGGAGAACATGCAAACACCACACGAAAAAGTCCCGCGTGGCAACGGATGAACATTTGAGTGGAATCAATCAGCTCTGTGCGTGAATTTCAGTTGGCTATGTATTTTTAACTTAGATTTTTTTACTTCCTGTCCAATTCTGTGAGGCTTGTGCAGTATATAATGAATAACTTCTGTGATGATAAATGGAAGTGTTGGCCAATGCTAACGCTAATGCTAATTTTGAAGCATAATATATATACAAATTAAACAAATTAAAATACAAGTAGGTAAGTAATGGAAGTAAAGGAAGTCATCTATAAATAATAACAATCCAGAAGTATTTATTTTACATTTGAATTAGTTGTTTCTTTCTATTTTACGTTTAAATTTAAAAGCAAGCGAGTAAAATTATTTCTATTCATTATCTTTTCTTATTATACATTTTTCACGTAGAGCAGGACAAAGTATAGGGAGTAATTTAAAGTCATGGTTTTGGAGGAAAAATATTAAAATTGTTTCTATACTGGCCTACCCAGAATCCTGTAGCTGCAACACGAGACGCTTTTAAGTCTTGTTTAATAACATAATATTACTCACTGGCATTTAACCCAGAATAGAATTATTTCCTTTGACAGTCTTTTATTATTTTTATTGTTTTCTAATGCAAATTGTAATGTAATTGTAATGTAAAACTTTGTATGCCATTTTAAGCAATTTATGGGATTTTAAGTGATCATTGATGTGGTGTTCACTCTGCAGCCCTGTGTTGGCAAAAATGTGCTTCACAAATAAAGTTAGATGAGATTAATCATTAAGTCATGGTGTCGACAGAGGATCTCGAGTTGTTTTTTTTTGCACTTTCTTCCGTTTCAAAACAAAAGCGAAAGAAAAACCTGAAATGTGGACATGATATTTGTCTTAAAAGGGTCTACATCGTGCCAGCGCCGACTATAACCGCATACATAGAGTGCATATTAACTCCTTTATCAAGCACGGCCCGTTCATTCGGCCAAAGAGTGAGTAGTTTGTTCTTAGACTGTGGTGGGCTGGACATTCATGCATGCTCACAAAGGCACACACACATGCGAACTTACACCTGTTACACGGCTCCACATTTTCACCATCAACAATCAACAGAAGAAATTATGTAACAAAAAACTTTAATATAAAAACGCATTGGATGAGGTGGTCGCGGTTGTGCTTTTCTCACTCACTGCAAAAAAAAAAGGGGTGGGAAACCTGCAAAACCCAAAGAATAAACGACGTGAATATTGATTTGAGTAAGTTTGACTAGGTTATATTAATTTTAATATATATATATTTACTGAAAAGGTCTAGAATGAATCATTTTACTTTATTTCAATACTTTTTTGTCACTCCAAGCAACAATATCTGCCAGTACTCTGCAAAATGTAATATCTAGGAGAGTTAAAATGACTTGAATTAAGGATTTCTTTTTATCTTTGAGTAGATAAAACAAAAATGATCACTTAAAATAAAGAAAAACAACACTTTGGATGTAAAAGTTAAACAAAAAATCCTGTTTTTCTTGAATTAAGAAAACAATATCTTGTTCTAGTCGAAGATAATTTTAGTTGACATGTTGAATCTACTCAAATCAAAATAATAAGCTCGAAATTTAAGTAGTTTTAACTTTCCTTGATATTACTTTTTGCAGTCTAAGTATTATTGTTTATTCTAAAAGCAATGTTTAAACTTCAATGTAGCTTGAAAAATAAACATATATTGCAAACCAAGGCAAATTAGCTAAATAATAATATACATTTTAGTCAAAATTACTCAAAATATGTAGTTAAAAGTCTAGTAAACTTGGGCTGATGCAGGTTTTCCATTTTTACAGCGCTCCTTTATCCTCTGCGTCACGTTTCCAGTTATGAATATTAAACCACAAACATTAAAATAGTAAAAAACCCTTTTCAATGTTTTAGTCCAAACGTTAATTTCCAAGTTGTCGTTAAGTTTGCCGTCGTGGCTGCTGCTGCTGCTGTCCATGGCCCCAGCATGCGGGAAAAATAAAAAACCTGAACAGATGTTTTAGCTGCCACAGAAAACCACCACGCAGCGAGGCAGCGCGACGTGCACAGTCCAAACAATATCGTCGTGCTTTCACTGGCTCGTTACGTCGAGCGGAGAGGAAAGAAACTGGTTTATAACAGCTTGCTCTTTTTGTTTATTGCCATACACACGTCAAGGGGCCGGCTTCAAGTACACACATGTTTTAGATTTGGGCAGTTTGTGGGTTCCGGGCGGTTGATTTGCTCCGGATTTGACAAGACGACAAACACAGATCATCATTCAAATTGCCGTAGCATAGTTTGTGGCTACCAACATGGCTACTGCAAGTTAATCAATTAACCACGACTAATCGATTATAGAAATGGTTGTCAACTAATTAAATAATCAAGTAATCGCTAATTGGTCTAAACAGACTCCAAAACATTGTATGTGCAGAAAGAAGAGGTTTTATTACTCAGACAGAGCAGGAATGACACAAAAAACACACAGGAAACATCTAAATTGTGTGTTTTTGATTAAAATACTCCACCAGGATGTCGTCAAATGCTTTCACTTCAGCTTTGTCTGGGTAAAATGCTGTATAATTCTCATGTTGTATAATTCTCATATTCAAGGGTCTTTCTCTAAACAACTAATTGATTAATCAAAGGAATAATCAATAGACTAATCGATTACCGAAATAATTGTTAGTTGCAGCACTAAATGTACCTTTGTCTTTTAAACAATATCATATGAAGCTACTAGTTTAAACTGGCACTACTGTCTTTTTCAAAATGTTGGTTTTGTCTTTTGTTTGGCCAATTTGTGAGAATTGAAAACCAAAATGGAAACAAACGTAAGTATTCCTTTGTAGCTTATTTAAGAGTTTTATACATCAACAATTATTAAAGTGTTTTTTGATTTGGACATGTTTAACTTATGTAATTCTTTTCTTTTTATCTGTCATTTCCTGCAATAACTTTCAAATTGTGCTTGTGTAGATAGAGCATGGGCCATTAACTTCTTCTTAACTAACTTCTTTTTCTAAGAAGAATTTTCTTACAAGTTAATAATTACAAGACAACAGACTTTCCAAATATAAAGCATGGGCCACTTAATATGGCAGACTATAAATGTGAGTTTGTTGAATTAACAAATAGTTTTAAGTTTTACAATTGGATTTCATACATTCAGATGAGGACAAGGGCCCACATAACTCTATGGGAGATTGATTCTTATTGGAAGAAACAGCCAAACTTGTTAGTGATTGGCTCCACAAACTTGTCAGATTAATATTATGACTTTCAATGTTATATATGTTGTTAACCACAAAGTTATGGAGGTTGAATAACCACTTTCTGAAGTTATTCTGAAAACATAATTCCACTTTAGTTCATTTATGCTGACAAAGAAGTTTTGTGTCATGTGGACAGACCCAGTGATTACAGCGATATCAACTATAAACCAAGTCAAAGCAACTGTAACCTGACAGTTAAAAGTGAATGTCTCTTATAGAAAACCAACACCCAGCTCAGTTTTTTAGACATTCTTTAAAGTTGTGATGTCCCGTGAACACAACCCATTAACTATGTGAAGGTTAAGGTACACTTTATTGTTGCATTTGCTCGTGCACGTGCACATGGTCAGAGCTCGAGGACAAGAACTCAAAGTCACAATTAGTGCTACATTTAGCTAAAAGCTACAGCTAAATGCTACATGCTAAAACTCTGGGTAAGGATTTTGGCCTCAGGATGAAAGGACAAGTGTTATTTTTCTATTTTTGACACTGATGATTCCAAAAAAATCCAAATCCATAAGCATCGTCCATAGTATAAATGTATAAACTGTATTAAACATCTGTGTACATTTGGCCAGCCCCTTTCAAAGTTCTCCCATCCAAAGCTGTTAACATTTATCTTTTTGATACTACACAATAAAAACACAACAAAATCACCATCAACAAATAATGGAAGAGGTGATGAAATAATAAAGCTCTTGGTCACGTGACTTTTGCTCATATTTGGACCAATTTTTAAGTCTTTGAGTGATTCAAAAAGGTCCAACTTTGTACAAGCAGCAAGTCAGTGCTGTATTTGTAGCTTTCACAGTCTTAATATTCAAACACTTTTTCCATTTGCGATAGGCCATTTGAAGAAAGAAAAACGTCCTATAATACACATTTAAATAGTGCTTTTCGTAAGTAAAGGCAAGGCCCTCTGTTGCACACTCACTCCAGAACAAATATTTAAAACTTTTCTAGTTCCGGTTGTCCATCTGGAGCCCTGATCCCTTTAGAAAAGAGTTAAATCCAGTGAGCGCTCCCTCGAATCTCTGATGGCAGAAGTCCTTAAGGTGGAACAGGGAGAGGATTCAGGGGAGATTGGCACGAGTCAGTTTGGACACTTTAATTCAAATGCTACATATCATTGTGCAGCTGGTTATGAATATTCATGTTGTCTGCTGTTGTAACCAAAGCTCATTTTGATTAAAGGTTTAGTTTTAAACAATTTGAGAAGAAATCTCTCAACATTTGCAATTAAATACTTAATTTCAACCTAATTTTAAATTGTTTACAAGGAAACAAAGAATGAAGCTATTACTTGATTATTACTTTTTATCTCATGGTGATTTCATGCATTATTTAGGCTTTATAAAAGCTCAACATTTATATTATATTTAATGAACTCGCAAACACACTGTGGGAGATGAATTTCATTGTCATATTAAGCCTTTCTGGGTTAAATACATTTCTCAGGATGAGTTCCATGGCAAGAGTAGAATGTGAATTAAATGATTCTCTGTCAAAATCAGCTGTGGTTAAAGAGACTAGACTTCTCATGTCAGATACCGGGTGCTGAGGGCCCTAAGCAGGACACGACTTGTCGTTGGCCTGTGGAGGAGGAGGGGGAGGCGGCGTATGGGACAGAGAGTGACCCCCTGCTCCAGGGGCCGAGGGGGGCACAGTGGAGGTGGGGGAGCCCATGGCGGGACTCCCGCTGCCTCCTGTGCCTTTGGGGAACACCACAGGCTTGGGCCTGGTGGCCGGGGGCCTCAGCTCTCTAAAGGAGGGCACAGAGGTGGAGAGCGCGGAGGAGGAGAGCGAGGGGGACGTGGCGGACGGCAGAGGGCTCCGCGGCTGACTCTTGGGCCTGAAGGAGGAGGGCACATCGCTGGCAGAGGAGGCGCTGCGCTGGAGCGGGTGCGGGTGGTGAGAGCCCGGTCCCTCGCTGTCCCGGAGCAGCCGAGAGTGGAGCGGACTGGAGGGCTCAGACGCGCCCCCGGACCCCCCTCCTCCGCCGCCCACACCCTTCAGCTGCTCCAGAGTGTCCAGCACCACGTCGGGCGTGTGTTTGGACGTGCTCTGACGCTCCAGCTCACGCAGCTCACTCAGCGCTGTGCTCATGGCCGCCTCGATGTCCTACGAGCAAGAAAAGACAGACAGAACATAGAACTACATGAACAAAACTATTCACCAGGAAGGCTCAATAGACCAGTAATAGTGTAATTAGATTTGTTGTGTTTACAAACTATTTCAGTTCTTGCACTCAAAGTCCACTGCACAGTCTAGAGTCTCATGCATGGTGGTAGATTTGTAAAACAAATTTATGAACTGGGGAAGTAAAAAGAAAGGTATTCGGCATAAACATAATGTAAATATAAGGGGCAACAAAATGTGATTCTGGGTTTGTCTAAAAGAGCTGAAATTGAATTGGGACAAAACCGGGAAACAAAACCTGGACTAAACCAAACCCTAAATCTCTAACTAAGTCCAAAATAAACCCTGATTAAATAATGCTAAACAAGAATATGAACTGACGGAGAAGTTTTTACCTGTGAACTGTGCTCCACTTGTGCGATCACCTCTGGGTCCAGCGGCCTGTGGTTACTGAAGCTTTTAGAGCGCCCTGCGGGGGTCGATTTGCGCAACTGCGGGCTCTCCACCTGAACACACACAAGAACATTCAGTTTACAGAGCAATTCACAAAAAAAACTCTCTCTCTGAAACACGATGCACTTGCCTTGCTCTTGAGCGAGGAGTGTCTGGTGACCGAGTTGAGGATGCTGTGGGCACTGACTGGTCTCTTGTCGGGGCTCTCCTTCACCAGAGCGCCCCCCACAGGCAGAGAGGCGGTCCTGACGCCTGCACTGGGGCACGTGGCATCGCTGTCTGAGCCGCGGAAAGTTCTCCTGACGCCGGTGGACTCGGGACGCTTCCTCATCCTGGACACAAGTTACAGATTAATCATGCATTTTAGATTTATGATATTTTGTGTTTTATTAATTACTGCTATTGTTCATTCTTTATGTTGCGCCGTCGCCAAAAACTTTACTAGTTTGTTGGTTTTGTTCGCTGATGATGGCAAAAAACACTTTCTGATTCTGATTCTAACGGCCAGAAAATTCAGCTACTGCAATAATCAAATAATCCACTAGTTAGATTGTTAGAGCGGTATCTACATGCAAAGCTAACTAACTTAAACCACCAAATGTACATACAACTATTGAATGTTTCGCTTATTGATTAATTAAGCGATTATTCATTCAATCTATTTGTTGTTTAGAACGCAAAAGTCACGTGATGAAAAGATATGACCTTAATTTGACCAGATGAAGTCGTTTGAGGACCGGGTGGAGTACATTTATGGACAAAAGAGTGTTCTCATATACACTACATTTACACATTTTACGTACTATTTTCACATTTTGAGTCATAAAACTTAGCTCATGGCATGTTTTGGAACCTCTGTATGGTCCAATTAACGATTATTCTATTACTAAATTAGTCACAATTAATTATTGTTGAAACCCTACATTCTTAACAATAACTCTGGTATATGGGACATTACATTGGAACATTAATATAATCTTTACTGACAGTTGGTGCAGTTAAACCACAAATATAATGACAAAAAAGCATGCATGATGTACACGGTACATTGAGATATTATTAATGTTGAAATATGGGACTGAAGGCTTCTAGATGGAGAATATTTACAAATGTGTATGATTGACGATATTCAGAAGTTGTTTTTGTATGTGTTCTAGTCTGTATTGTACAGATAACGATTACAATTATAAGAATATGACTAGGATTTATTTCTTATAGTCGACTAGTCACAATTAGTTGTTCGTGTCAGCCAAATATAATAAAGCTTTAATTTCTATTTTGCAAAGCTGCAACAATAATGGCAATCTTGTAAAATAATGGAATATGGAAAGCAAAACTTTAAGTAATGTTTAATGTAATGTTTACAGTTAATATTAGCTTAGGATAATGCAATAAACATTTTACCAAGGTATTATTAATTTAAAAACGTACTTTAAAGCATATTTAACGAGTTTGTTTTGTGTGGATCAGCAGTAGTGTTTTCAGCAACATGTACAAACTGAAGTGATTTTGAATTTTCGTGCAGTAATCACGTACTTGTTGAGGTTGGCCAGATAAATGTCAGCCACATGTGCTCCTGTGGGTGAGGCAGCGCTCCCCCTGGTGGCCACCCGCTCCTCCAGCAGCTCTTTCATGTCCGGATCGAGTTTAGGACTTCCCCTGCCTCCATCGGGCCTGGAAATAAACACACCGGTCAGCTTTCTAAAGAATTCAATCATACTGGGAAGTAGAAATCCACGGGAAACTCTACGGGAAAACCCTGAAGACAAATAAAAGCAAATAATAACCAAATTGCGTCATCAACGACACTCCCAACTCCACACCTCACTTCAGTTACACAGGGACATTGTATTTGTCTTTTTATTTACAAGTTCCTACGTTTGATTAAAGTAGGTGAGCATTTACGTAAGTTTAAATTGAATTAATATTAGACGCATGGCGATGTAAAAGATCAATGTGGATAGCCCCAAAACTCCTGCCATGGACACAATAAATGGATACTTCTTTTGTTGTGTACTATTGGCCACAGGAAAGAAAAATACCACAATCTGAAACAACAATCAAGGACTGGACCCAAATTATAACTGAAAAAAGGAAGAAAAAAAAAAAGACCCTAAAACTCAATTTGAAAATAGAAGTTATGCAGAGACATTCTTTTATTTGCACAATTATAGGCAGCACAACTGATAAAATGTGTTTCTTTGCTTTTCTTTGACGTAATGCTTAAATGGCAACTGTTAAAAACCTGTTTATGTTAAGGAAATGACACTGAAAGTCCACTGAGGAAATTAGTCACTTCTTTTTGTTTGTTTTTAAGACAGACATGTCAAGGTAAAAACAACCTACTTTGTCTTAAAAACAAACACAAAAGAAAAATGAGAGTTTTCACAGTTTTATCAAGACAAAATAAAATTGAACCAAAATTGTGGCCAATAAATATGAAGAAAATCAAATTGAGAGTAATTTTTGTCATATTACTCAGCCCTATGATCTCATTTTTTATTTAAGATTTTACTAAGCATTTTTCCTGTTTGTCCCTAGTTTGACTATTTTCGTAAAATGAGCAGCAACTACGACATAGTTAGAGGTAATTCCACAACAGTTACCTAGCAACCATTTTGAAAACAAGGGCCAAAATCCATATAGATGACACAGTAGTTATGATTTGGTAAATTATAATATCTGATAACACCTTTATTTTGTTGAATGACAGTTTAAACTGTCAGAAAGTTGTAGATGCCAGTTGAGTGTTAACCGTCTATTTATTTTCAACGGTACGTCACTTTTTGATGACATTTTAAACTTTTATTTTTCTTTACAAACTGTTACTTCACAGATGTAAAACTATGATAAATATTTAACACAGATGCCCTCCCACCAAAATATGTCAGTACTAGAGAAAAATGAGAACCTGTCCTACAGACTTTAAACTTGTTCAATGGAGGTCATTAATACATAAATAATCGACGTGAAGTCTTACGTGTCTGGAATGACGATGTACTGATGCGGTATGAGTCCGTCGGTGCCGTTGTGGCGCCCCTCCCACCAGTCTGTGGAGGCGCGGCGGTACATCAGAAGCACCGCCCCCTTTTTGAACGACAGCTCCTGACTGGTCCGTCCGGTGTAGTCGAACCGGGCCACGGCTTCAAACGGGTCACCGTCTGAAACAGCCAACGAGCCTGTGTTTATGGAAACGGGGACGGGGACAGGAAGTGACACGGACAGACAGGAAGAAGAAGAAGAGGAGACAGGAAGTCAAGGAAAGAGATGGAAAAAGCCGGGTTATTGCAAAGCAGGTTAGAGCCAACGCTTAAAAACTGTGACGAACGGCCGAGCAAGAAGCAAAGCAGCAAAGTTCACAAGAAATAGAATCTGACAGATGGACATTAAAGGCCTTGTAAACAATTATTTCTTGTAAACTAAAATCAAATGTGCTCCAGTAAAGTATAGAATATATAAAGTTTTTATACATAGCAAGCATATAAAAACAGCTTTATGACTTTGACGTATCGTTTAAAGTCTATATGACAGGTTAGACGACACATTTCACTAAAACATGAAAATGATTATATTTAAGATTTTACCAAACATTTTGGTAAAATCAGTCCAGGAAGAAGTGATCAGAGAAACTTCAGGATCAGGCAGGAGCGAGTTGAAAAGTCAAGTCAGTACTGTGCAGGTCTCTACAAAACAGTCGCCACGTTTGACCCTTTTATATCAAAATAAATGTTTCCATTGCTGTTTTCCAAAAAAATGAACTATTGCAAGCTAAATTAACTTTAAAAATGTGTACAGTGATCCCTCGTTTATCGCGGGAGTTGTGTTCCAAAAATAACACGCGAAAAGTGAAATCCGTGAAGTAGTCACAGCTTTATTTTTTATTATTTTACAATGCAATACTGAACTATGGAATGAAACCAAAAAGCAAAACCTGTTTTAAAGCCCAACATTTGTTTAAAACAATAATTTTAATATAGTAATACAAGGTTGGAAACATTGTCACTGGCGTATTTCACAGTCTTCGTCCTGACTCCGCTCCGCTGTAGCCTCTGTTTCTACTGAAGGCGCACGAGTCTTTCTTTAGTTGTTGGCACTCTTTCTTTTTCTGCAAGAAGATTTTTATAAACGGATATGCCACCTTCGATTATATTTGAGAACTGCAATGAACGACTCATCAAAGGGTCCCGTTCTTGTGCCGTGCGCTGAAGTTCAGTGGATGCACTGAAAAAATATCCGGACTGTAAAAAAAAATCCGGGAAGCAGCGAAGCCGTGAAAGATGAAACGCGATATAGCGAGGGATCACTGTACATTTGAAAAGTAACTGTATTCCGAATACCACATTTAAAAATAGTAACTGTACGGGAAAACAGTGATGAAAAAATGTATTCTGAATGTAACGGCAGAACATGTCTCCATCACTACAGTCATTTATAACTTAGTGACTTAGTTAAACCTAACAGTGCATGCATTTACTGTAGAAGATGATTTTTCCTCACCATCGTCACTCCCAGTTGAAAGCTCAGGAGCAGGTTCCTCCACTAGAGGGGGCTCACAGTGCGGGCTGTCACTGCAGGACAAGCAACAGAGTTTGTTATGAACACACAGAAAGGATATACCACAGAGACAGCATTATTATTTTGGGTAAATCTTCCAAAATTGTCTTTCTACAGCACTAAATTATCTAACTGTGCAATATACTATTAAACCTAAATCGTTTTTAAACATATGCATACACATACACTATTTTTTTGTATTTTTTCTTCCTAAATCAAGCTGTTTAGCTTTCTAGACTATAAGAACAAACTAAATACGCAGGGTAACTAGTAAGAAAATGAAACAAAACATTACATTATGCATCTTTGAGGAAACATTAAGCTAAAAAATCTTTAAAGTTTAAAGTGCGTATGACAGGTTTTGAAATGTACACTTTAGTAGGTGTATTAATACCTGTTGTAAATTTAAATTATAGTTTTAAACCAATGAAGTATCTGTTTATGGAGAATTGTTTTTTTTTTAAAATCTGCTAGAAACATCAAAACAGATTGATGGTTAAGCATAATAAAATAAACATTAATTACACAAAATAAAGACATTCAAATATATTTTATATTCTAGTTTAAAAAAAGAGTGACATTAGATGAGTTTTGGCCCAGTGTACAGTGTGGTTGCTTTTTAATTTCCTGGTGTGATGTCATCATTTACAATCAGGAAGTAAAATTAAACATAAAAAAAAGCTAAAATGTGTAAAGAATTTTAGCCAAAGTTTACATATATTTATCCTCACTGCATTTTAGTTAAATTAGTAGTTCAACCCGTCATAGGCACTTTAACATCAAGCTGTCAATTTTTGTATCTAACTCGAGTCCAATCCCAAAGCGCTCCTCACCAGAAGTGGTCTCCAGTCCCCGGGGCGCTGTACACTGCCCCCTGCAGGTCCTGAGCGGAGGGAAAGATGTCGCTGTGGTGGATGATGATGGTTTTGATGAGCTCGTTCACGTGAGCCTGACACGAGACCTGGTCGTTGCCTTCAGGGACCGACATGAGAGTGGGACCAAAGCAAATCGCCAGGTTGTAGGGGTCCATCATGTTCTCCTCGCTGTACTGGGACAAGCTAAGAGCAAAGGGAGGAATAAATCACTGCAAGGAATACACAAGTGCCCTGCATTGTCTGGTCCATCTTTAAATGACTTGAATTTATCATTTTTATCTGGGTTTGAGAAGTTTTAACTCGATGAGATTTAATTGCTGATATGATGCAGCATACTTAACTAGTTTAAGGTATTTTTGCCAGATCATGCGATAATTCATCTTAAAATAAGGAAATAAATTTGCCATTGGGGTAAGTAAAATAATCTTAACCCACGGGCAGATAATTTGGCTTGAAGTAAGACATAATGTATTGAAACAAGTCAAGAAAGGTTGGAAACAAGTCAAATAATTTAGTTCCATCCAATAAATAGTTCTGAATTAATCAAAACATGTGACATTCGGATTAACATCCTGAAATCAATCTTCATCATCTAGAAATTCATTTTTTGCAGTGTCATTTCAGCACGCCTCATTCTAGAGCAGTGTTTCTCAAACTGTGGTACGTGTATCACTGGTGGTACGCAGACTTCTTCTGGTGGTACGTGGAGACCTCGTCAATTCTAATGTTTGCCATTTGCCATTTAGAGAGCATTTTATTCACATTTTTGCACTTCCTTTTGTAAATTTCTAGTTAAAACTACTGTGGCAATGGTGTGTTCTTTATGAAGACCTGGTTTATCCCTAATTTAACCTGAAATAGTCCTGTTTTAGACCCAGTTTAGATTTGTTGGTACTGAGGAAGCCAAATCTTCTCTTTGGTGGTACTTGGGGTAAAACGTTTGAGAAGCACTGGTCTAGTGTTATTCCCAAGTGACTGATCGATACTAAAAATAAATCTTGATTTGAGCAGAATAGCAGCATTGTCTTCATACAGAAAAACAAAAAATGGATGATAAAAAAACTGCACCTAAAATCAAGGACTGGACTGATATTGTACTGGATATAGAAGAAATATGTATAAAATAATTCAAATTTAACTTGAAAATTGACACATTTGACTTTGGACCAAATGAGATTCTTCTTGTGGACATTGTATTTAGGATGTCTTTTGTCGCCTTTTTTGTTAACAAATAAGCTACATAGAGTAAATAAAGTAAATAAGACACATAAAACAAATAAAAAATACAATAAAATGTTGTAATTGTTGTTTGATAATTGTAATTTGGACTAAAAAGACTCTTAAAACATGTACGTGCAGCACTTTGGGACTTTGGGTCTTGTTTATAAAAATGTGCTCTACAAATAAAGTGGACGTATGGATCACAATTCTCACAAATACAGCAGCATTTATAATTAATTGCATGAACATAAACAATACATACTTTTATTTACCGCAAGAAATCATTAAATGTCATCCTCCAAAGTCTAAATTTTGCTCCAAACCACATGCTTTTACTGACTTTTACTCCATTAAAACGACACAGATTGAATAAAAAAATAAATGTACAACTTCCTAAATAAATATCTTGAATAAAATTTGATTAATTGCACATTCCTACGAGAATCTTTCAGTGTATTCATAATGTTTTGACCTCGGGTGACCATTAAAGTAACAAAACATACTCTTCCCACTGCATTACTTGAACAGCATTCTTCTGTGTGTATTTATTTTCACATTCATTCGGTCATTACTGTCTCGTTTAAATACACAAACGCCTCATGAGTTTCTGCTCTGTGTATACGTCTATTTGATGAGTCGGTCGGTGCCACAAATTCCTCTACAAATTAAGTTTGTCCAGTGAAATGTGGTTGAAGTGAATGTCTGTCCAAATAAGCAGGACCAGAAACGGAAAATTCAATAACTCCTCAGAGACGACGCTGGGATCAAGCATGAGGAGAATATTTCTGCTCCACTTCTCCAAATACGGCGCATGCAGAAATATACACAGTGGTCATTTTATTGGGTGCACCTGGTTATTATCTTTTTGGTATTTACAAACGTCACCTGACAGAAATTTCATCAATTTAGCTCCAAAAGTAGAGTTTAAACACCCAAGTTCAAACAAAGGATAAAAATAGAGAGTAGAGGAAGGAATAGTAAACCTGGACTTAAGTTTGATTAAATCGTAACTAATCAATTATTGAGATTACTGTCAACTAATTGAGTGATGGAGTAAACATTATCTGAGTTATACATGCCCTGTACTCATGCACGCTCCGCTTCTCGTAGAATAAAACGCTCTGTAAATAGATGCAGAGAAAGCGCTGCCGTCTCATTTTTTACAGCATATTTGAACTGGAGCAACACAGATTTTACTTTATTACATGCAAAGAATCGGGAACATGGAATTGTTCAGTTTTCAAACAGCGCCTTTAAGTTAAACCAGGTGTAAATTTGCATTATTGTTTTTGGCCTTTAGACCTGCTCTTGAGTACATTACTTTGACATGTCATGTTTTAGAACCGAAAATAAATGTATACATTTTTTAACAAAGAACAATATAACTTTATCACAGCCTTGGGAGACACCATATTAACAGCTTTGGCTCCACCTACTGGCTGCAAAAGCAATTACACATATTTGTATAAGCACAATGTTTCGTAACGCTGCTGTCCTGATGTGACGCAGCTGTAATGATCATGTTTAGACGGCAAAAATGCTTAGAGCGAGTCTCCTGATGATTTAAGGACTTAAAAACAAGTTTCACGTATAATTGATGTTAGTTATTGAAAAACGTCACATCGAAATAATTCAAAACTGAGTGTTTTTGACGGTCGGAGGGAGAGGATTGTCAAACCAGGATTCACTACTGTGAATGAAGCTAAATGCTCCTCCAGGTATGTTTGTGATGACAACAATGTTAGAACAAGCAAATTTTTTAAAAAGTCAGTTTTGCATAATATTTGTCCTTTAAAGTATTATGATAAACAAGGTTAAAACTAATGGATCTGAAACAGGTCTAAGCCAGAACTAAATCAAGACTAAACTGTGCCCAGGTGGGTTAGGAAGCGTTGGCCCATTAACCCAAAGGTTTGTGGTTCAATATCCACTGCTACTGCTGTAGTGTCCTTGGGCAAGAGAAAACAAAGGACGATGCCTGTGTCTGGAGTAGAAGGGAAGAAGCTCATGTCTGCATATTCTCTATCTATAAGCCTTGAGTCATCATATTTCAACCTTCATTTGTTTAAATAGAGTCATCGTACAATAGAAATAATCGCTGACCTGTCGACCACTAAAATAATCGTCAGGTTGGATCATATACAACCTCTTGAGCTTATTTTATGTATAATCTCAACCAAAATCACAAAATGGCATTGTGATTCCTGCTTCTTCTTGTTAATAAAACCAATTGCAAACCAGAAAATAATGATCTATTATGAATTTAGTTGTTGATTATTTCAACAGTTGAATTTTTATCACAACAGGCACAAATCCTCCAGAAAGAACTAAAAAACCTACACATTCCCGTTTTTTTTTGCGTTTTTTCCTCAATTTCTCGATTATGTTTCTTTGTTTTGTATGATATTTAATAAAATGTTGTATTAGACAAGTTCCTTCTATAATGAAAGAAACAACAGGGCTGGATAAAACGACAAATAAAAAACTTGATTGATTTATTATAATTTATAGTATTCTTTTAGTACATTTTAAGTGCTTTGATTCAGTGTTTTTTTTTTTTTCTTAAAGCAAGCCTTGTTCATAAAATAGGAGGGTAGTTTGTACACAGAATATAATAACCAAGACGACAAGCAAATCTGAATAAAACAAATACAGCCATACAACATAAAATCTAGAAAACACATCTACATTCCACAAACTGACTCTCACGCTAAAGAACAATACTGAACTGTCTTTCAGCAAATCATAATTATTGCTAAATCTTCCCTGCTCTTCTGCAAATGATGTTCTGTGGGCTTTAAACACGCACAACTCAAACCCAGAGCGTGCCTCGTTCATCCGTCCATCCACATCTGAACAAACCCTCATTGTGTGCTCGGACTCACTGGTTCAAGAAGGCGAAGAGGTATCTCATGATGATCAGAGTTTTGCTTGGCAGAGGCTGCAGCACTTTCTTTATGTGGACGGCTCGCTCCTGAAGGCTCTCCATGGCTGGAAAACACAAGACATGGAGGTTTTCAACAAATCATTTCATCTTAAAGTCCATTTTACTGTTGTCTATTACTTATTGGTTCCTGGATTAGAACCAAAAGTAGTTTATCGCAAGTTTCAGACCCAGGAGACTTCTGTGATGCCTGGTGCACATATGAGATTGTTGAAATTTGTTGAATATTTCTACTCTTCTTTCCCAATTTTACACTGTAACTTGAGAATAAATAAATAAAAAAGACCCAAATAACATTAGCACACGTTCTATGAATAATCGTGACAAGTCAACTATATATTTTTTAAAAATGTAATCATTTTTAATAATCGACACACAATGGACACATTACAATTTAAAGGCCCTGTACCTGATTTTTACGGTTTTGAAACGTGAAAAACAAAACGAATTCGTGTACACACTTTTTTTGCATGAAAGTAAAAAGTAAAATCTATTTTAACGCAGTACAGATCTAATATAGAAGCATCTATTCGGGTGACAGTTAGACTTTCTCTGCATCTATTTATGTGTTTTATTCAACGAGAAGCAGGAAGTGCGTCATTAGCGTTCTAATGTTGGTTTGCTTCACCTGGGACAACAAAACTTGGCTCAGAGACTCATTAAAAATGCATAAAGAGTTTAAAACACACTAGTTCTATATTTCACATTTCAAAACTTAATCTTAAACAAATTGTTAAAAATCAGGTACAGCATCTTTAACCGGTTGCAACAAACAACTTGCGACAACTGCAATTATTGACGTAACATAATTTTCTCTGAAAATAACAAAATATCCGGTCTTATTATGTGTAAAAGCTGCTAATCCTAATCTTGACTGTTTTCTTTTTATGTATGTGGTGTGTGAACGTGAGCAACAGACTACACTGCAATGTCAATCAGGTTTAATAAAGTTTCTTTCTTTCTTTCTTGATGAAATGATTTTGAATTATCATCAATAATATACTTTATTTTATTTACTTTTATTTTATACACTCTTTTTAGAAGGCTATATTCAGCAAACTGCAACCTTTATTTGGTTAAAATTGTATTTCAAAAGTCTCAATGTATAATAGAAATAATTATTTGACTAGCTGAATAATAAAACCATTGTTAATTACTGCTCTACTCATTGACTCGCAGTTTTGCCTCATAGAAAAAAAGATCTCGAGTTCAAATCCTGAATCAAGTAGTAGATCTGGAGGATAAAGTGCGGCAGAAAGTATTCCTCCATTGACTTTATGCTGTGTGCGCCCTGCTGGAGTGAAAGCGGCACTACGACAGCGTGACCCGACTTGTGCTCTAATCAGTGCCGCCGCTGCAGAGGAAACACACGGAGACAGATGGAGCAGACGTACAGACGCAGGAGATGAGGTCATGGAAGACTTCCTTTGGAAACAGAGCCGTGTCCAGGCCTCGGAAATACAGCTTCAGGACTCCGGCGATAGAGTCCATGTCGTGGTCGTTCTGGTCTCCGGCCAACGGGTCCTCGCCTTTAACGGGACAAGAACAGAAGGAAGATGGTGATGCCCAAAATGTGTGACCAATTACGAATAATGATACTCAAATGAAGGTAAAACTATGAACAACTTTTTATCTTTGCCGAGAAGGAGGGTCTAAGGATAAACTACAATGCTCTGGGACAGTTATCTATGAAATATTTATTTATTATATATAACTTTTATTGCCCAATTATTGTCTCATTGTTTGTTTCCAACTTTTTCTGTTGATTAAATATTCAGTTTAGTGAAGCTCTGCGACTGCTGTTGCACTAAACTGGACTGAATTGAAATTATTAATAATTTAAACTTTTTTTTACCTACAACACATTATATTTGTATACAATTATAAAATGAGGGTATAATTAAAAAAAAATGTATTTGTAAATGAGTACAGTAGTAATTTCTTACTTGTGCATGACATGTTTTTCTAAATTATAATTTGTGTGGTGGGATAATACATGTGATACTAAGGCAATTTGTGAAGAAAAGTTGAGACAAAGGTGACATTTACACAATAACAATTTTTTTCTGACACTAAAGCCTGTGTTGTAGTATATTTGTATTTGTCAAATAAATACACCTTTTAGAACAAAAACTGTATACAGTATATTACATCAAATATTGTCCATTCCACAGTGTAAGCTTCTTTTAATCTGGTAGCGATTATAGTTTTGCTTTCTTTTCATGATCAGAATTCTGCTCAGGACACTCAAACATTGTATATTATTCATTTAAATCCATGTGGGAACTATGGACTATTTGAGCCCCTCCCCTCGGGCAGGAGGCTACGGTCCATCCAGAACCTCCCGCCACAAGAACAGTTTCTTTCCCTCTGCCGTTCGGCACACTGGTTGAAAATCAAGGTCTTAAAGTATGTTTACTGCAACTGTCAACAGAGATCAAAACTGCCCAAACAACAAAGGCACCAAAAGTACATTTCCAATCATTTTCTCATGCAGATTTGCTTTCATAAACACTTTTGTAACAGCCGTGTACCTCTCTCGAAGGCGTTTTTGATGTCGTTGACCTCCACCTGGGACCCAGACACTCTGAAGATGCCTTCGTGCTGCAAACCTGCGAACCCCAAACAGAAACAGGTGTCAGTGAATCAGAACATGCCCGGTTTACATCTCAGGGCTTAAAGTTGTTTACAATCTCCCAGAAACTCTTTACAGAAAACAACAGTGAACCAGACAGACACAGGAAATCAGAGCCGGCTGTGGTTCTGTCCTCACCGTGACGACTGATGAAGCGGATGCAGCTCTCCACCATCAGAGGAATGGCCTCACCAGAGTCCTGAGGAACAAACGGAGATATTAGTGACCCAAAACAAATTAATAAAGCTGAATTTCCCCTGCACAAGAAAATCTGGTCAAAACGGTCTGAGCTTCTTGTTACATCTCATAACTCTACATGTTTACTTGTAGGTTGCAGCCCTGTTACAATAATAAATGTGCGATTAACTGTTATAGAAAATATCCCAATCAGTGATAATATTGAAACTAATTTATGACACTGGCACAGCAGGAAAATCCCAGTGAAGCCTACTCAAACTGAACCAAATAAACATGAGCTGTAATAAATAAAGAGCAGAATAAACACTTGTGTCGTTAGTTTGCAGGGGAGGAAAGTAACAAAGAAAAATGTTTACTTTACTTTTACTTCACTGGATTTGAGAGCCGGTATCCATACTTTCTACTCTGCAATATTTTTGAAAACGACTGAAAAGTACACTGTAATTTTGAGGAATTATGTAATATTTGAGCACGTTATACACAAATAAAAGTCTAGAAACACTGACAAATTGACTGACTTTTATCGAGATCACCACATTTCACTCTAGGGCTGTAGTCGACTAAAGAAATTCTAATCGACTGATTAATCGACTAAAAAGGGGTGTGGCAAAACTATGAAATATCTCTCTGTATGTGACCCAAAACTGCACCAAAAACACAACTGCACTGGAGTTCATGCAAAAAAAATAACAATTTATACAGAAAAATACTAGGAAACAGTGTGTTTATATGTTAAGGAGATATAAATTAGATCAGGCTCATGATTCACACCAAAATCTTTACCTAACTCACTCCATATTTTCACTTTTTCACAGTTTTTGTTGCGTAAATCCTTTTAATCTAAATAAAATAATTAGTCGTCTAATAAAGTGTTGGTCGACTAAAACATAATCGACCGATTAATCGACTAAACAACTAAAAATAGTTCAATTCAAGACTTTTACTTCAGTAGAAATTGATGTGATTCAGTATTTACTTTTATTTGAATACATTCTTTTGCTCCTGTAGCTGTACTTTTAACTAAATCAAGTGCTTCTTCCACAGCTGTTGCATAGTTTATGTCATTTATGAGTTGTATATTATAATCATTCATCCCTCTACAGTTGAAACTTTAAAATAACTGTTGGTGCAAATCAAAGATACACACGATAAATATTAAGCTCCAAAGATATAGTTTAATCTTTCAGTCGTTATAGTAATTCTTGTGAGGTTGGTGCATGATTACGTAGTTTATTCTTGGTTTAGTTCTGGAAGAGTCCTGATTTAGTCCTGGTTTTAGTTTGATTTAGTTGTCGCTGAGAATTAGACCTTGCTTTAAAATGTGCACTGTGTAATTTTTCTAGTTGAGGGTCCATTACCTGATTTTCTCATAAAATTGTTTTTGTTTTGCCTGGAAGGTTGCACGGTGTGGTATATTTCATTTGTTCAGTTAAAGAAGTTTTTATTGCCCCGAAAGTTCTTGGTTTGAGTGGAAAAACTTTCTCTGTTGGCAAATCTTATATCAATTACCTCATTATAATATAACTATTTTAAGATTTTAGAGATTAAGAGTTTGCATTGGTTTTCATTTTTTATCTACCACCAGGACTAGACAAAGACTAAATCCAAACAAACATTTCAAAATTGTATCTAAATCTGGACTAAATAATCACTAAAATGGGCGTAAACCAAAAAAAAAAAAAAAAAAACCAAAAACAAAACCTTCAAACGCCTACCTTTTATGTGAGACTAAATAATAAATAATAAATGAATGAATATAACACGTTTGTATGATTTCCCTCACACTACGCCCGGGTGCACAGATTCCCAGGGGAACGGTCTGTTGCTACGAGACTGTGTTCTCTTTGTTTGTGTGTTTTTTGTTTTTGTTTTTTTGTCAAATCTGAATCAAAGTGAACATTTCAACACGTCTAATGGATAAAACATACTCTTAATGTAATATGAATGTGATAGTGGCCTATATGGTAATGATTAATATGAATAAATCTGGATATAAAATAAAATAATCTTTGCTATATCAGCGTTGACAGCCACTGAACTAAACATCCACTAGAGGGAGACAGTCAGATGTGAACCGTCAATAAAGGATGGGTTAAATGGGTTACAGCAATAGATTAAACCTAGAATTTAGTCAGAGATTGAAATATGAACAGTATCCAAAGTTGTATTTTAGGGAATAGATCTTTGGGATAGTCCAGTCCTGCTTTAGACCTGTTTAAGTTTTACAAAAGTACTCATTTATGCCTGGTTTAGTCCTGGTAAAGACCTGGTTTAGTTTGGAATTGTGCTATTTCTGGTATAGTCCATATTAAAGCTGTGGTACCTGACCTTTTTTGAGTGTAAATTAGTACATTTTGTGTTTTTCCACCAAAGAGTATCTTGTGAAAGCAGCACTTTACGACAAAAATAAGACCTCTGCATGCTGTCTGCGACTAAAAATAAAATATTTTGTCTCAAAGTAAGAGCTGAAAGCAGCGCTCTGATTGGCCGTGCTTGGGTGGTCCTCCCCAGTTTCGCCGTTTTAGAATTCAGCTTCCTGTAATTCTAAACTTTTATTTCTTCACACACTGCAACTTCACAGATGTAAAACTATCATAAATGATTGCCACAGGTGCTATTCCATCAAACGAAGTCATAATTACAACATTTTTAGAACCTGTTATGACTTTGAAGTCTATATGGCAGGTTCTCATGATATTCAAATTTAGTTTGATGGAAGGGCACCTGCGGTAAATATTTTGCATAGTTTTACATTCATGAAGTTGCAATTTGTGAAGACATTTTGAAAAATAAAACCTTAAAATACAGGAAGTACAGCTAAATTCTATAACGGAATCCCTCTGTGATGTCATCAAAAAGCGACGTCCCATTGTAAATACAGAGGCAACCGACAACAACATTGACAAATACTGACAACAGACACATTCTTCTGACAGTTTAACCATCATTCAACAAAATAAAGGTGTTATCAGGTATTATTATTTGTCAAATCTAACTATTGTGTCATTTATATGGATTTTGGCCCTTGTTTTCATCATGGTTGCTAGGTAACATGTCATATTTGCTGCTCATGTTCAACCAGGAAGTAACATTTTAAACATTACGAAATCTGCAAAACTGGCGAAAAATAGGCAAAATGTTTAGTAAAATCTTAAATCTAATCATGTTCACCACATTTTAGTGAAATGTGTCATCTAACCCGTCATATAGACTTTAATATCTGCCAGTTTTCACTTCATTTATTGAGACTCTTTGAACACAAACACTGCAGTAAAGTCTGTACCTGCTTCCGTACGGCCGAGTTCCTCCGTCCACTGAAAAAGTGAAAAACAACATGAACACTCAGTCATTAAACATACATGCAAAGACTATTTATAAACTAGCACAGCACTTTTTGTAACACGTGTGCTGAAATGTATAGTTAAATTCTAAGTCTAGCAGAGTTCCTCTTTGCACCACACGTACCTGGCAAGGCAACAGTCGGTCTTTTGACCTGAAGGAGACAGGAAACGGGAGAGAGGAAGCCACAAGATTAGAGCGCGAACCGGGAGGAAACAACTTCCACTTCCACATGAGGGAAACAGGTTTGAGCGATAGAAATTTTAATCAGTGTTTAATGTTATGAACACAAACTACAGTATATATAACCATGCTCTGTTTTTATTACACTGGTGCATCTGCAAGGCCAGTAAACTCAGATAAGAATAATCAGATAACCCTGTGTTTACCTGCACAAGAGCAATCAGAAAAACATAGAAAATCTGTCAAAAATGCCTCGTGTCAGTTAGAGCTGGGCGATATGAGAAAAAAAAAACAAAAAAAATTACAATTTTCTTGGGGCCAGATTATGATTTCGATTTTTATCACATTCGTGTTCACTTTGTATTTTTGTATTGCCTTTAAAGTGTCTCTGACAGATTGAACAACTAACTTCCAAATGCTACTCCAGTTTAGCTTTTTTTTTTTAGGTTTTTAATTTTACTTCTGGGAAATTACCAAGAAACCATCCTGTACAGTGCCCCAAAACTCCCCTAATGTCAGAATTTTTATTTGACAAAGAAGAAATCTTGTGAACAACTTTATTTTGTTGAATTAATGTTTAAAGGGTGAAAAACATAGTTTCTTTTTTTGTAAATTATACATAACATTTGTTTCTCCAGTGTGATGTCACCAATTTGTTTACTTCTTGTAATTTTCAACATATTTTTAAACTTTTCTGCACAAATAGCTACCCGACTGGTGCACTAGAATTTATATTTACAACAGGTACTATTACGCTGAATAAAGTGAATTAGTAAATCATGAAAACCTGTCATACACACTTTAATAGAGCTGCACTATTTAGGAAAAATACTGTATCTAATTGTGATTTAGAAATGATGATAATAATAAAAATAATAATAATAAAGACCAAATGTAAATAAAAACTAAACTAATATTATAAGCTGTATATAACTGATTGTTTTCCAAAAATAAATCAATCTGGAAACCACACTTCCTGCTTGATCTGAACACACAGTAGATCGGATACACTTCCTGTGTGGAATTGTTGGCTCCACTCTTTGTATTATTCCATGACTGCTCAAACACATGTGGCTTCTGTTTAAGACTTTAGAGAGGCCACTGTACTTTGGAATAAATCATAACCATAAAAGATTTAACTTTATTTAAATATAAATATTAAGTAAATTGACTTTTATAAGCTTTTAACCATGTTATATCAGTGTTTCTTCATTCTTAGCTTAGTCATTTTTTTTTTTTAATTGATTCCTGCATGTTTGAGTTAATCTTGTAATGGTCCTGCATTTGAGAGCTCAGAAAATGTTCGCTTTCACCTACCCCCTATCCCCGCTCACTGCTTTGTATAAATTTGGGATTATTAAAAAAACTCATTGTACACGCCAAGATCAAAAATGGCCTTTTCAACGATAAAAACCTGCACCAGAAAAGCTGCAATGAAGAGGCAGCTCATCAGTTCTGCAGTTTTGAACGGAAAATCAATGGGTCTGTTTCTATTATTAAGCCGTTTTAGACCAATATTGCAGTTTACAATCAACAAAATGAATAATAATGCTCTTTGTATGTTATATCTAGGCCTGTCGTGATAACACATTTTTGATGGGCGATATATTGTTAAAGAAAATGATCACAATTAATGATAATATTGAAACTATGCCACCAACTCCTTTTCTAAACATAAATTATTGTGAAAAAACATAAATTGCAACAAATAAATAGCAGCATTAAACATTTAAGCACTTTATGATCGAAAAAGAGTCACAAACGATTCTTATTCCACTCTCCACGGCTCAAAAATTATTGTATTACAGAAAAAATAACTGATCTCCCCAAAATAGCAAAGAAAATGCACACACGATATTTGCTGAGACCCAAAATAAATTGTTCTTTTTATCACATATTGAACGATAACTTGACAGGCCTGGTTATAATTTGCATGAAATATCCACAAAAGTATTATACATCCTTCACTTCAGCGGCACATGACGACAGAGAATCCAGCTCTACTCACTTTCTCCCAGGGTTTTGTTGATGAGGTCGTGTTTGGCCTGGAGTTTTGTGATCAGATTCCTGCCCTCCAGAAACTCTTTCAGCTTCTACAACAACAAAAGACACACAATTTTATGACAAACTTATGACATTGCCCGTTATATTTGCCTGACTGCTTGTAATTCCACAACAGTTCCATAGCGACCAGACTGTAAACAAGGCCAAAATCCATATACATGACACAATAGTTATGATTTGACAAAGAATAATACCCAGTAACACCAATATTTTGCTAAATAATTGTTTAAAATGTCAAAAATCATTATCAGTTGTGTGTATTTTTAAGAACTCTACATCCTGTAATTTTCAACTTTTATTTTTTAGTTATTCTGCACTTTTTGATATTTTCTGATCCTCAAGTTTATGAAATCAAACTTTCAGAAAGAAAAAGTTAATGTGACACAAAAAAGCACTTTACATTACTTAAAGTAAAAGTAAGAAAACATTTACTTTTTGACCGTAGATTGAGTTAAATAATTAGTCGTTTAGTCGATTAATCGGTTGATGGAGTCTTAGATTTTTGTTAGTCGACTAATCATTGTATAAAGATTAAAATGATATATACATAGCAAAAACTAGAAGATATGGAGTGAGTTAGTGGAAATTTTTGGAGTCTAACATATAAATACTTTGTGTTCTATTACTTTTCTGTATAAATAGTTGTTTTACCATAAACTCCTGTAAGTTTTTTTGAGCGCAGTTTGGGTCAAATACATGGAGATACTTCATTGCTTTGATATATTTTTGCCACAACACCTTTTTAGTCGACTAATTGGTCAATAAGGCAGGTCTTTAATCGACCAAGAATTTCTTTCAGCGACTACAGTACAATAACTTAATTTTGATCCTAAAATCCTCACATTTTTTAGTCTTTACGATTTTATTCTGACCTGAATTATCACAATTATCGATTAACCCAGTGTTTTCCAACTTTTTCTAAGTCATAGCACACTTTTTGGGTTGAAAACATTCCACGGCACACCACCAACTAAAACATTACCAAGCAGGACAAAAAACAACCTTCAGCGTAGCAAATATTGTCCATGCCACTGTGTCTGGTTTGGCAATGGTGATTTACTTTCTTTATTGGTGAAGAAGTAGGACAGAGCACTCTAAAACGGTAAATTAAGAATCTGACATTTTTTCAAGGCGCACCTGGCAAAACCCGAAAGCACACTAGTGTTCCCCGGCACACTGGTTGAAAATTAAGGGGTTACCAGAATAATCTTGACATCCTAACTTGAGTTTAAAGATTTGTTGTTGTAGTATTATTGGTTAAATGTCTTGGCACGTACAGTGAAGTAGAACTGCTCCGTCTCCTGCTGGTTGGCTCTTCTTTTGGCCAGGCTGGGTTTGCTCAGGTACGACTCGCTGAAGGAGGATTTGACGGACTCCATGCTGTTGCTGTGGTGAAAACACTCGGACACATCGTAGTCCTCCACCGTCACCATGTCCTGGATGGTGGAGAGAGTGGCCTCCATCGTCTTCTTCACCTGGAAATGACAGAAAGAGAGAGAGACGGAGGAATAAATCAGAACGTGAATGACAGAAGTGAGTGACAGGTGCAGGACATGCAGCGATAATAATAATAACAATAACAATAATAAATCTAGGACAGAGGAAGAGAGCCAAGGGAATGACTGAATCATATAAATCGACAGTGACAAAATCTGCCATCTTTGTTGTTAAATCTACTGTAATCCTAGACAATAATGAAAATTTAAAAGCATCGAGGCACAAAATGTTGTACCTCGTCATTTTCAATCTGGAGAGTGGAGAGTCGGGACTGAAGCTGCTGACATCTTTGCAGAAGTTCACTTTCCAGAGGCTGCTGGGCACAAACCACGCCCACCTGAAGAGAAACGACAGATTAAACAAACAAATAAAACAAAGCTTTGCCAGGCACATGGACGAATTCAATGTAGATTAACTATGTTGGCTTAATTTAATGCTCAGGCTCTCAAGACAAAGCAAATCAATTTTAACTTAATCAACTCCTGCTGCACCTGAATTTTTGTATCTTAAAGCCGTGGTACAGACACTTTTTTGTTGCAAATGAGAACAATCTGTAAAGTAGCACTGTGTAACAAAATAATCTGCAAATAACAATAAAGCATTGTAACACGGAAGTAAGAGCCAAAAGCAGCGCTCTTATTGGCTGTGCTTAGGCAGATCGCCCCAGTTTGACTTTGCTGAAAAAAAAAAGTTCCAAAGCCTGAATGTGCCTTAAAATGAATGCATGTGAATAATTATGATGTGCCTAAGAGCTGTAACAGATGGATTTTAATACCCGCTTTTGTGTGAAAATCAGATACCCCAGCTTTAAAACGTGAAAAACAGAACTGGTTCATGTTAAACAGTTTGCTGCATATCTTAATTATTCGCTGATGAATGATGAATGATGATGGTGAATTCATTAGTGTTTTTCACAGTTTTTGAAGGCAAGAGCAGAGTTTTGTCACCACAGTAATGTTAACAATAGTTAGCATGCTAACAGTGCAGTGCTAACAGTGCACTTCCTGGTTTATAGATGTTTAAATGCTTTATAATTAGAATCAGACGGCTGCAGCAGGCAGAAAATGGCATCAAATGGAATAGTATCTGTATTTGCAGTAATATTAGCACATGTACCGAGTCTCCCATGTGTGATTGGAAGTCAAACTTGGCCGGCGGACAGAACACGTTGTTGTAAGTCTCCATCAGTTTCTGTTTGTCTCCGTTGGGCTCCAGGCTCTCAGTGGCGCCCTCTAGTGCCTCGAGGCCGGTGTGTTTGGACGCCTCCACGTTCTGCTCGGCCGACAGGTACGTCCTGAGGGCGCGGTGCAGACTGGCGTGGTATCCCAGGTCACAGCACTGAAACACAGAAGAACACAGACACATGGAATACAGGCAAGAAAAGATATATTCAACTGAAGGCCCGAGGGCCAAATCAGGCCCTCCAAGGGACATGATACGGCCCTCCACCCATCTTTGAAAATATAGAAAATATTTTATCTGCTGTTAGTGGTTTAGTCCTGGTTCAGTCCTGGTTCAGTCCTGGTTTAGACCCGGTTCAGTCCTGGTTCAGTCCTGGTTTAGACCCGGTTCAGTCCTGGTTCAGTCCTGGTTCAGTCCTGGTTCAGTCCTGGTTCAGTCCTGGTTCAGTCCTGGTTCAGTCCTGGTTTAGTCCTGGTTTAGTCCTGATTCAGTCCTGGTTCAGTCCAGGTTTAGGATTTAGTCCTGGTTTAGACCTGATCCTAGACCTGATCTAGACCAGGACTGAACCAGGACTGAACCAGGACTGAATGTATTCAACTGAAGGCCCGGGTGCCAAATCAGGCCCTCCAAGGGACATGATACGGCCCTCCACCCATCTTTGAAAATATAGAAAATATTTTATCTGCTGTTAGTGGTTTAGTCCTGGTTCAGTCCTGGTTTAGACCCGGTTTAGTCCTGGTTCAGTCCTGGTTCAGTCCTGGTTCAGTCCTGATTCAGTCCTGGTTCAGTCCTGGTTCAGTCCTGGTTCAGTCCTGGTTCAGTCCTGGTTCAGTCCTGGTTTAGTCCTGATTCAGTCCTGATTCAGTCCTGGTTCAGTCCTGGTTCAGTCCAGGTTTAGGATTTAGTCCTGGTTTAGACCTGATCCTAGACCTGATCTAGACCTGGTTTATTCCTGATTTAGTCTTGATTTCGTCCTGTACATTTTTTCCCCGTATTTCTAAAGTGTTGCCACGTTGGACACGTTTTGACCCCAAGGACAAAACCATCGAAAAAATCTGTCCCTCTGTAAAGTAAAGTTGAACAGCCCTGATACAGAGCGTCTCGCAAAATGTTCCAAGAAATATACAATTAGTTTACAACACCGACAATAATTGACAGTAGGACAAAATGAATGTTAGGGGTGTCTAAAAATAAATAAATATGTTCTTAAATGGATCATGATTGTATGTGTTAAAGATTCTGAATTGATTCCAAATTCTCAAAAATCTATTTTAAATTACGTGTTTCATTCAGTGTCTGTCACGATGAGACCAGGATGAGACAAAGGAGAAACAACCGTAATGTTAGTGTTACTTTTCATCACTTTGCTCCATGGTTTGTGCCGTGTTGTTGTTGAGTTAAAGGGCGAGAGTCCCATTCTTTGTAAATAGGCTACTGAAAAACAATGATCAATATCTTGTAAAGTAACTTGGAGAAATAGGTCTACATAAGTTTAATCACTGCAGTATGACAATAATTGGGCCTTTCAAAAAAATACTTCTTTAAGCTAATGAATATAAAGCCAGAATCAAAAATGACTTTCTAATTGAATCGAGAATTGTTTTTGAATCGAATAGAGTTCCCAAAAATCTGAATTGAATCGAATTGTCAGGAACTAAAAAATGTACACCTCTAATAAACGTCAATGAATTGCAATTTTTAAAGAATCACAAACAGAAACGGACAGTAATACTTTAGAATAACATTGTAGTAACCAAGTATTTAAAGGAAAATAATTCCATTTCATTTTTAAGCAGTTTTTTCAACAAGTTCCACTAAATTAAAGCTACAAGTTAGTCTGGTTTCAGCTAAGTAAACAAATTGACGACATCACACTGGGGAGACAAAGGTCATGCAAAATGTCACAAAAGAAAGAACTTTTTTGACTCTTTAAATATTGATTCAACAAAATAACATGTATTTTTCTTTGTCAAATAAAAAATCTGACATTAGATGAGCTTGGTGCAGTGTACAGAATGTTTCTTGGTAATTTCCCAGTGTGACGTCATCATTTAGAACCAGGAAGTAAAATCAAAAACCTTAAAAAATAGTTAACTGAGGTAAAATTTGGAAAGATTTTAGCAGAATTTGAAATATATTTATCTTAACTACATTTTAGTTCTGCAGTTTGCAATATTAACAAAACCTTACAAAACCAAAAATGTAATTTAAAAGAACTATCCAAAACGCCAATGTAACTGAAAATGTAACTTTCAATGGGACTCTCTTTGGCAAATAAAAGTGTAAAATGAAATAAATGAGTCCTGAATCTTGACATTCTTCCACACACGTGCACACAGTTGAGACTTGGACTCACGTCGATGATGTCGGAGAGGTCGTGGATGTAGTACTTGAACACACAGCTGTTTGTCGCCTCCAGAGCCAGAAGATACTCGTTACGGGCTTTAATGGCCTTCAGCTTGTTCTCCGTGTATTTGGCCTGGCGCTGAGAGCGACAGAACCAGGAAAAAACAAGAGCAAACTAATTAAACCACTATGTTCGTACAATGCAATAAAACACAAAGCATAATGCTCATACTTGATGTCTAGTCCTTTTTTAACACATATATTTATCTATTGGAGTTATTTTTGGCAAGAAAAATGACACTCCACAAAAAAAGGAAAGTATAAATGAGGTAAATAAATAGTAATAATAGTAATAATTGGATTGCCAAAGTAAGAAGACAGCTTTTTAAAAACTGGTCGAACATTTTAAATAATATAGTAAGTAATAGTAAGAACTGCTGAATTATTTTTTCATATATTATATTTAAAATATATATATATATACATTATATATAAAAACAGAACTAGTCCATGTTCCCGATCTTCTGCATGTAATAAAGCAAAATCTCTGTTGTCCCAGCACAGACACATTGTAAAAAATCTATTTATAGAGGGTTTTACCCAACAAGAGAAGCAGGAAATTAGCATGCTAATGTTTGTTAGCCTTACCCGTGGCTCAGAAACTCATGAAAAGTGCTTATAAACTTCTCGTGGTGAATATTTAGCATGCTGGGACTACAATAAGAAAGTGAGCGATAAATGTGACTGATGAAGAGACTTGAACATAAAGTAGTTCTGTTTTCCACGTTTCAAACAGTAAAAATCAGGTAGAGGGCCTTTAAATGTATTACATATTTTGTAAATGTTACGGCGCTGGTTGAACATACTCGAACAGTGGAGAAAAACGAGGTAAAGCAGAAGGATAACAGCAGTATTGATTTTGGATAATAGACTGTGGAGGATCATGTCTAGGGGCAAGACCCGGCGCTCGGCTCAAATAAATCAATGAAACACAAGACGGAGCAGGTCTCCACGACAACAGGTACCACAAATTAAACGCCCCTGTTGAAAATGTCCAGTTTTAATACTTTTACTTTACGAGAGAGGATGTTTTACAACTCAGACAAACATTACATTTTGTGTTTTTGAGGAAATAACTATTTTATCTACAGTTATACTCCATCAGGACGCCACTTTTTAGTTTAATCTGGGTCAAATTTTGTCAAAAACCACAAAATCATGGACCTTTCATGACTAAAACAACTAACCCATTAATCGAAAGGTAACTGCTAGACTAATTGATTGGTAAAATAATCGCATTATCTGATTTTTTCTGGACATGTTCGATCTAATGTGCAACTGATCGATTATATAAACAGTTGTCAACTAATTTAGTAATCAAATAATCATTATATACAGACTCCAAATCATACCAGGAGCTGCAGAGAAGAGGTTTTATGACTCAGAAAGAGCAGGAATCACAAAAATGTTGTGTTTTTCATGAAAACACCCTTCCGTCTGTAAATATTCTCCACCAGGACGTCCTCAAATGGCTTCACTTCAGGTTCATCTGGGCCAAACTGAGTAAATATCTTATATTCTCGAGCCTTTTGCGTTCTTAACTGATAGATCAATTGAAAGCATAATAGTTTAATCAATAACCAAAACAACCGTTAGTTGCAGCTCTACGACTGAGTTCAAGTCGTCTGTACAGGATTTTGTTAATCATATTTAATGATTTTTAATGCCATAATCATTTTTAACATTTGTTAAGTTTTAATTTTGTTTGCACAGCATCAAGTTAAACATTTTTAATTTTAATTATTGTCAAAAGAAGACAAATTACACTGTTATCATGTAAGAACTGTTGACTTGTAAACATTACACTGTACAGCAGAACGACCGGAATATGATAAACTACTTTATAACATTCAGAAAGCTGATTTACATGAACGTTAAACCATGCACATGTATGTTTTGAACCCTATCTTTTACTTTTTAAACTATTTGATCTAAGCTATTAACATTTACGTTCAATAAATCCGGTACATCTGGAATTCAAAAGATATTTGAATGTTAAATTTCAAAGTAAAAACTACTGTCCTGAACACGCTGATACTCTGATACTCTGAGGAGACATGCAGCGCAGTATTTGCTGTTTTACTACATTTAAATGTACTGTTCTGATGGATAAATCTTTTTTGATTGGTTTGTGGGGATTGAATATAATGCTTTTCAATGCATTTCAAGGCCTTACTCTTTTTAACGCCCTGTGTAAACCCTGCTCTGATGTTGTTTGTTCCTGACGGCTCACCTTCTCCTTCATCTTCTCGATCTTCTTGACACTGGAGCGTCTGACAGGTTTGTCCTCAGACTTGATGGAGGACAGAGTGTCTGGAGAGCGCGGCGTTTGTCGGTCCGATCGGCCCATCTGCTTCTCCTCCTGCTTCTCCGCCTCCTTCAGCTTCGACTCCGCGTTCATGCTGTCCGTGTTGTACATGTGGTAGGTCTTCATCACCTGCAAAACACGAAAACAAGAGCGCACGGGTTTCACACAATGTCACTTATGTCAGAGTTTATATTTGGACTGTTATTATTAATCGTTTTATGCCGCACCGTATGACCGAAGCAAGTGCTTAGTTTGAGAATCCTGGCAATAAAACTGATTCTGATACAATGATTACATTTTATTGCTCTAAATAATCTCTTTAATCCAATAATCCTTCATTTTTATTGAATTATTAATAGAAAATACAATGTGTGTGTTCATTCAAAATATTCAAAACTACAAAGCGTCTCTATAATGCATTATTCAAGCCTGTTTTTGGACATCTTTTTTTATTATTGCAGTTTTACATATTTCAACTCAATTTAGTAAATATATTAAACAGGAATTGTTGTTTATTCTTGTTAGTTCTTTCCCTGGTTAAATAATACGAAATATGATTCAAAAACAAGCTAATCGATTACTGAAATAATGGTTATAGTTGCAGCCCAACTATAAGACTATATACTGTGTTTTACACTCTGGAAAAGAAGTCGCAAACACTGCACCCTTTTGCACTTCAATAGACCCGGGACTGACTTTGTAAAACGAATGTTCTCAGCTAAAACATACAGCATCAGTTAATGAGCCAAAGTGTTAGAAGCACAAGAAGTGGGTCAGCCGGGTTTGAACAAGTTTGATAAAAGTTTTCTTCTACTATCATTAACAGACATGTGGCCATAATGTGTAGTTTCATGTATTTAACCATTATTTATAGTTAATAGACCAGTTTGCCGTGTCAAACTCGAGCGCTGAAGTTGAAAGCAAAAATAAACATGAAGTCATTTTGGACCACAACATGGCCTCTGGGTCTATTACACAAACAAGCACTTAATCTCAAGTTCAAGTGGAGGCTTTCTCAAACCTAAACACACTTGGAGCACTTGTGTATCCTCATGTCACTTTGAAGAACTCAAACATTCAACCCTCCTTCTCGCTCTATTTGCTCATTCAGCCTTATTTTGCGACCACAACCTCTGCATCTATCATTATATACCGCTTTTCCCCGTCCCCCCTTTAAAAATACTACAAATCTATGGCATAGGAACATGGATAGGTTTAAAAACCAATTCTATTTCTATCTCGCTTTATGCCGTAATTACTGGGTTTTGCTTTTACGCCTCTGGGCTGCGTTGAATCATTACATAGTAGGAAACTTAACCCGCTTTTGCAGACTGGAAATCTCGCCGATTACCTCAGAACTTGGCAGGATTTTAAAAGTGTAACGCGATACGACGAGGCCCGAGGCAATCCAAGGCTAAAGGAAGATGAATTGCTTATTAAAAGGTAAGAAAATATGTAGTTTTCACGATGGAGGGGAATGCCGGTGAAGTTTATGAGATGCTTTTTTGTGTTTTAGTGGAATGGTTTAGTGAAAGAGAAAGGGGCTTACCGTGTACAGTTCATTCATAACTTTCATGAGGTCCTCCTGCAGCTGGATACCCACTTCTTTGCTCTGGAAAAAAACAAAGAAAATACGGAAAAGATTAGTTTAGGAGTTTGTAAAGAACTTAAAGGTGGGCTGAGTTCCTAAGAAGAGGACACTTATTGGACTTTAGATTTGTCCATATAAGTCTATAACAGAAGCGGATGTAATCAGGGCGGTTAATCGATTTATCGCAACAAATGTAGTAATCAAATAATCATTATGGACTATGCACAAACTTCAAAGCATGCCATGTGCAATAAGAAGATGGTTTATGGCTCAGACAAATCAAGAAATACATCAGAATGACACAGGAAACATTTACATTTAAGGTTTGTGATGAAAAACCTATTTTGTCTGCAAGTACTCAGATCAAAATGTCAGAGAAGCAGCATTACTTCAGCTTTATCTGGTCAAATTGGGTAAAATATCTACATTTCTTAATCTAAACAACTAATTGAATAACTGAAAGAATAATCGCTAGACTGATAAATAGCTAAATAATCATTAGTTGCAGCCCTAGATCTAATAATTTGAGCTGAAGTCATCAGAAAAGTCATATTCAGAAATGTTTTAATGACATTTCAAAATTCACAAATTAGAAACTTTCTTCGGCGATAAGGTGCAACATAGCAATAGTAGTAAAATATATATAAGAAAGGATGTATAAAATAAGGTGTTAGAATATAATAGTCTTAAATACAAAATATAAATGGTATGAACAGAACAAGAAATCAAAACAAACCGTAAAAACTAAAAGTATTAGACATTTCTCCAAAACGTTTGATGAAACAAACACCCACTCATTAGCATAAAAAAATAATAAATCCTCTGAGATTAAACATAGTAGTAACACACACTAGTAAAACATAGAAACACAACTAGTTAATCTCCAATGTTTTGCAGTGTCGATCTAACAATGTGTTGTTTAAATGGGTCTAAACAGTAAAAAATGAAACTAAAAATGAAAAAAAAAACAAAAAAAAAACACTGCTTTGGCCAGAGAGAAAGACAGACCTCATGTCACTGTTGGCAGCCACTCTGACCTTATTTTGGTGCTCTCATATTTCTCATAGCAAGTTCGCAAGAATTTGCCTAGTTTAGTCATAAATCATCATAAAGTAGGTTATGATTAAAGTAGCTGTACACAATTTGTGTCCATGTACAGATATCGTAAAGTCAGTTCATAAGGTCTAAATGAGATCGCTGTGTGCCGTCTGCATCAAATTATAAAGGGCTTTAATGTCAGAGAACCAAAAAGTGCAACTGGACTGGCATTGTTCAAGTTTCAGTTAGTCCTTATTCGATCATGGTTTAACTCTGGTTTAACTTGGATTTAGTCCTGGTTTAATTCTGGTTGTAGTCCCATTTCAGTACTAGTTTAGTCCTGATCAATTCCTGGTATGATTCTGATCCTGATCTGGTTTAGTCCTGGTTTAGTCCTGGTTTAGCTCTGCTTTAGCTCCAGTTAAGTGGTTTCTTCCTAATCAATTCCTGGTATAATTCTGATTCGGATGTGATTTAGTACCTAGTTTAGTCTGGGTTTAGTCCCAGTTTAGTCCTGGTTTAGCTCTGGTTTAGCTCTGGTTTAGTCCTTGTTTAGTCCCGTTTCAGTAGAGGTTTCTTCCTGATCAGTTTCTGGTATAATTCTGATCTCATTTAGTCCTGGTTTAGTCCCAGTTTAGTCCTGGTTTAGCTCTGGTTTAGTCCCATTTCATTACTGGTTTCCTCGTGGTCAATTCCTGGTATAATTCTGATTCTTATCTGTTTTAGCCCTGTTTTAGCCCTGCTTTAGCCCTGCTTTAGTCCTGCTTTAGCCCTGCTTTAGCCCTGCTTTAGCCCTGCTTTAGCCCTGCTTTAGTCCTGCTTTAGTCCTGCTTTAGTCCTGCTTTATAAGGCAGTATAATTTCCCTCTTCGTGCACCCGTTTCCTGTGAACTCTCATCACACGTCGCTCCATCATCTGCATCCACTGAACTGTGCCGTCGACAAACTGTCTCTTCATCCATCAAGAGGGAAGTGATCAGGGAGAACGAGGGAGAGAAGGAGGGGGAGGAAGGAAACGGCGAGGGAGGAAGAGTCGTGAAAGAGACCGAAGAAGAGAGGGAGGACAGGCTGAGATAAATGAACTGTGGGTAATGGAGTTTAATGGAGGAGCAGTGATCGGGAGCAGACGCAGGAGCTAAAGAGCGACAGAGGAGGACGACGAGGACACACATGTAGAGCATCAGTGAGCAGAGCAAACAACATCAGCATTAGCCTGATCACGATTACCGCCGTCTACTGACATTGGATTTACAGTATTCCTTTTGTGAACTGAAGCATTCTGTCATAATTGTGTTTTGGGTCTCAAGCCAATTATCCAATTAGACAGTAAAATGAGAAACAAAGTAAGATGTTTCGTCAACAGAATAAAAAGGCTTTGTGGGCTAAAGATAAAAGCAAAGTCAGAATTAACCTGGCATCATGACGACTTTTCTATTTGTTTATTACTTTCAAGATTTTCAGGACCAAAGGCTTTATTTGAAAGGACAGCTGCGTGAAACGAAAAGAGAGAAGGTAGAGACATTCGACAAATGGTCACGGTGGTAATAACTACATGTGTGCACCACCTTAAACAACTGTGCCACCTACAAGCACAAGTGTCCAAGTGTGTGTGTGTGTGCTGCAAAAAAATCATTTCATCTTGATTTCAGGATATTAATGTTTAGTTTTTTTATTTTTTTTTTTATTAGTTGTTTAGTTATGTATTTGAGAGCACCACATTATTTTACTTGTTTCAAACCATTTTTGACTTGTTTCAATACATAATTTCTTACTTCAAGCCAAATTATCTGCCACTGGGTTAAGAAAATTTTACTTACCCCAATGGCAAATAAAAGTCATTTTAAGCGCAGAGACACATTTTTTTTCCGTGTGTGCATGTTTGTCGTTATGCATTTTATTTTTTAAGTGGTTGTTGTTGCTGTTGTTCTCATGTATTTGTGTAAATAAACCATGGTTGATACAATGAAATAACATAATTCACATTAGGGATGTCACAATATAAAATGTTCATGAATACTATTACCCATCATTTATTTATTTATTTAACAATTATTCACAAGAATGACCAAACAGTGAACTCCTTGATTTCATTCACAAACACTATAGATCACCATTCCTCTATAAATGGTGATGCTTTATGAAATCAACATTTTTGAATTATCAAGTCAACATAAATGTGACACAAAGTGAATATTCAACCAAACAATCTTGACCTGATTCATACCGAGATAAGATCTGCACCAAAAAAGAAAAGCACTGAATCACGATTATGAGCAGTTTATGTGACGAGAACCAATAAATGTACCATTTATATGAAACAAAGGCAAAGATTGTCCACATTTGAGGCGAGAAAGTGTGTAACTGGAGAGGTCTCTTGTGGCTCCAAACCTGCGGGAGCCTGGAGTCGAGTGTCAGGATCAGGACCAAGCGCCAATCAAAACTCACTCATCCATGAATGAACCCGCCCCATTTATCAACCGAGCGCCGTGAACTTTGACCTCCTCATGTTTCCAGCAACAGATTCAGCAAACCCAGACTCACTAAAGCCTGGTTCATTAGAAAAAATATAGCAAATAGTAAGTATTTTCAGCTAAAAGTGTCCTATATGTAACTTTTCTGCCCCCACTTTGTCTCCATGAAGATGTTATTGCCTGATTGTTCCACAGTATGGCATTAAGTGTATGTATCTCCAAGGAAACAAGCAGGCCAAGCTACAGGTCAGATCTGGGGAGAGGTGACCCCGCTGACAATAAAAATTCATGTTTATTGTCACGTTTTTGGTCATTTTTCTATGCTTTTTACGCAAAGTATAAATTCAGCAATTTCAGCAGAAAAAACAAATGCAAAGCAGATAAGCAGTTTAAAGTCATACTGTGGAAAATTCCTTTATATAGCACATTTACAACATCGAGTGGTGCCCAAAGTGCTTCACGGGTAAAGTAAAAACAGGAATAAAATACAAACAACAATAAAAACAAGACAATATGTGACCAAAAGTGCTCAGCTTCTATTAAAGGCCAGTGCAAAGAGGTGGGACTTGAGTAATGATTTTAAATTGTCAAGAAAAAAATAAAAAGGCTCGCTCAGCTCATGTCTTGAGGCGAGTTCTTGGGACATATAAAAGGAACAGATTAGTGGACCTCATCTCTCAAAACTAAAAAGCTAAAGAAAAGTTGCACCTTTAATTTCCAATAGACATGTACATTATTTTATTTATTTTACAAGTCAAACTGTGTCAAAAAACAAAAACGGTCTAAACCGAGCAAATCATGACAAAACTCTGTAATCATATTTACACAAAAAAGAAAGACATAAAACAAATCTTTGTCAAATCAAGAAACTAGCGTGAATGGATGCTGTGTTAAAGCTGACTTTTTTGTTGTAAATGAGCACATTTTGAGTTTACCACCAAAGAGTATCTTGTAAAAGCAGCACTTTGTGACAGAATAAGACTACTGCACACTGAATAATAACAACGTATTTTATTTCAATTATCAATACGGAAATAATGACAGATGGGAGCACTCTGATTGGCTGCGCTTGGGCGGTCCTCCCCAGTTTCACTTCAGTCTAAAAAAAGCATTCTTAGCCACGCCTTTTTATGCCTTAAAATAAATGCTTGTTGATATAAGTGTGTGATATATGTGCTGAAGTGTTTGAGAGAGCAAGGAACTAGTCTGACAGATTTAAATACTTACGGTTTCACAATATAAAGATCAAGTTCCCCAGCTTTAACTAAAAAGTATGAATAAAACCTAACAAACGGTATCGACATAAATGTAGGTTGGTTTCTACATGTTACAAATGTGTGCCGAGTTACGCTCGTTTTATGGCCTTTGGCAGTTTTGCTTTTCACGCAACGCAACGCACGCATGTGGAAACATTGCCTAATTGTCCTTAATTACCGACCAGTGCCTCGGTGTCCCTGTGCTTCCTGTTTGTGCGCCGAGCGGACATGAGTCAAAGAGAAATCACACTTCTCTTTCAGCTGAAGTAAAAGTCCGCAGTGTCTTTAAACGCCTCACAGTCTGATCTGATACAGGCTTATCTGGCACTAAAATCAGGACTCTCTCTCTCATCTCACACACTGCACGCCTTTGAGAATCCAGAGTATGTTTCTCCAAATTCCAGCCATAACTAAATAGCTTCAGGCAAGAGACAAAAATGCATGATGTTTTGACTTTCACTGTCTGGTTTTAACTTTCAGCAGATCAGACAGAGATTTAACATGTTTTTCTTTCTTTTTCAAGGGGATTTTATATGAAAAACAGTTACAGTTAAAGGGGCTGTACCTGATTTTTACAGAAACAGAACTAGTCCATGTTCCAGAGTTTTTGCATGTTATCTGTGTTGTCCCAGCACAGATATATATCGTAAAAGCCTCTATTGACCACAACTTTTACTTTGCATCTGTTTATAGAGCCTTTTATTCTACGAGAAGCATGAAATGTGCCGTTAGCATGCTAATGTTTGTTAGCTTTACGAGTTAGTTAGATTTAAAAACCTACTTCTGTGTGAAAAACGGGTACCCCAGCTTTAACTTTCTATTTTAAAGCAATTTACTGAGTTTGAATGTATTGCTAAAAGAGTTATTGTTCCCATAATAGATTAATGACAATAAATTTGATTTTCTTGTCGCTCTATGACTGGAGTTGGTATTTTTGGTCCTCTTTGCTACGTCATCCTTACAACTATTTATTTTTCATCATTCTTTTTGTTGGCTCATTGTTCATTTTTCTACAGTAAAGCCATCAGCGTTTTGGGAAGAAACAAAAACCAAAACCAACCGCGCTAAAAAAAAAAACATTTTCAGTTCAAGGGAAATTTCTCTGAATCTAATCTGTGCTCGCTGCTGTAGCCATAACAATTGACCAAATCATATTGAGGTCAAAACCATATAATATTGTTTCCCATAATTCCATTTGTTACACGAGTCCTTTTCACTAAATCCATATCACATTTTCTCCTGTCCACATTGCTCTGCTGCATCTGTTTTGTGTCAGGCCTGATTTATTGACAGACGAAACCTCAGGCCGCAACAGGGTTTCTTCTACAGTAGCCTTTCTCTCTCTCTCTCTGCCCTCTTCTTCCCCGCCTCCCCCCTTTTTCCTTTTATCTACATCTTTCTTTCACTTCTCTCTCTTTTTCCTTTTCCTTTCTTCACCCTCTCTCTCTTTCCAAACATCACTCTTTCTTCATTCCCTCTCCAGTCTGTGTCTTCTTTCTCTCACTTTCTTTCGCTCTCTCTCCTTTCTTTCTCATCCCTCGCTCCCTCTCATATTTTTCCTCCGGGTCTCCAGTGTTTTTCTTCTTTCCCTTCTCTTCCCTCTCTCCTCTTCTCTCCCTTTCTGTCATTATCTCTCTTCCTCCCTCTCTTTGTAGTCACACTGATGTGACCTAAACCTCTCATCTCTTTCTTTTCTTTTTCTCTCTCCTCCATTTCTTCCTTCCTTCTTTCTCTCCCTCCTTCTTTCTTTGTCTTTCTTTCTCTGTCTTTCTGTCTTTCTTTCTCTCCTCCTTTCCATTCTTCTTTCTTTCATTCCTTCATTATTTCCTTCTTTTCATCCTCTCTCCTTCCATTTGTCTTTCTTATTCTTCGCTTCTCTCCTTCCTTCTTTCCTACTCTCTCTCTCTCTCTTTCTCTCCTTCCATCTTTTTTTCTTTTTCTGCGCTTCTCTCCTTCCTTCTTTCCTATTTTCTTTCTCTCTCTCTTTCCTTCTATCTTTATCTCCTATCTTTTTCCTTCTTTCTCTCCTTCCTTCTTTCCTACTCTCTCTCTCTCTTTCTCTCCTTCCTTCTATCTTTCTCTCCTTCCATCTTTTTTATTTATTTCTTTCTTATTCTTCGCTTCTCTCCCTCCTTCTTTCCTATTTTCTTTCTCTCTCTCTTTCCTTCTATCTTTATCTCCTTCTATCTTTCTCCTTCCTTCTCCCTCTCTCCTTCCATCTTTCAGCCTTTCCTTCTCCTTCTTTTATTCCTTCCTTTTCTTCTTTCATTCTTTCTCTTTCTTCTTTCATTCTTTCCTTCCTTCCTCTCTCCCTCTCATGTCTCTCTCTTCTCTCTGATCTAAGTTCCACTCGTCCGGCAGAGTCCAGGCACAAGTGTGTCTGGCTTCAGTGAAAGTGTGGGAGGAACAGACGGAGAGCAGAGGGGGAGCAGAGGAGGAACAGAGAAGGAGATGAGGGGGAGCAGAGGAGGAACAGAGGAGAAACAGAGGGGGAGCAGAGGACGAGCAGAGGGGGAGCAGAGGAGGAGCAGAGGAGGAGCAGAGGGGGGCTGAGGGGGAGCAGAGGGGGCGCAGAGGAGGAGCAGAGGGGGAGCAAAGGGTGAGCAGAGGAGGAGCAGAGAAGGAGATGAGGGGGAGCAGAGGAGGAGCAGAGGGGGAGCAGAGAAGGAGCAGAGGGGGAACAGAGGAGGAGCAGAGGAGGAGCAGAGGAGGAGCAGAGGGCAGAGGGGGAGCAGAGGAGGAGCAGAGGAGGAGCAGAGGGGGAGCAGAGGGGGAGCAGAGAAGGAGCAGAGGGGGAACAGAGGAGGAGCAGAGGGGGAACAGAGGAGGAGCAGAGGGGGGCTGAGGGGGAGCAGAGGGGGCGCAGAGGAGGAGCAGAGGGGGCGCAGAGGAGGAGCAGAGGGGGCGCAGAGGAGGAGCAGAGGAGGAGCAGAGGGGGAGCAGAGGGGGAACAGAGGAGGAGCAGAGGGGGAGCAAAGGGTGAGCAGAGGAGGAGCAGAGGGTGAGCAGAGGAGGAACAGAGGGTGAGCAGAGGAGGAACAGAGGGGGAGCAGAGGAGGAACAGAGGGGGAGCAGAGGAGGAACAGAGAAGGAGATGAGGGGGAGCAGAGGAGGAACAGAGGAGAAACAGAGGGGGAGCAGAGGAGGAGCAGAGGGGGAACTGAGGGGGAGCAGAGGAGCAGAGGGAACAGAGGGAGAGGAGCAGAGGGGAGCAGAGGGGGAGCAGAGGAGGAGCAGAGGGGAGCAGAGGGGGAGCAGAGGGGGAACAGAGGGGGAGCAGAGGAGGAACAGAGAAGGAGATGAGGGGGAGCAGAGGAGGAACAGAGGGGGAGCAGAGGGGGAGCAGAGGGGGAGCAGAGGACGAGCAGAGGGGGAGCAGAGGAGCTGTTTTTGAAGCTTTAGGGAGTTTTCTTTTACTAATAAATATTATCGATATGACCACAAAATTCACACGATTTTCTAAAGTCTCTGTGACAATTGTGATCTGGACAATGGGACGAGTGCGTGGACAAGGTGTGTCCTGGGCAAAAAACAGAAAAGCACTCAATAAAAATATGACCATTTCACCAAAAGATCGTCACAGGGCTCAGTTTGCGATTAGATTTTTGCTGTAAAATCATCCAGCCTCATCCAATTATAGAAATACTTACAATAATACAACTTACCAACAAACACAATAGCTAAAAAAGTCCACTTGCTTAATAATGATACAAGTAGAAATCGACTCAAACTGGTTTAGAATCCAGAGAAACCAATGGCCGATAAGCTCCGTCGATATTTTTGGACCGATATAAAGGACCGATTTTGATCATTTTCCCCACATTAAATAATTTCAACAACAAATCACAAACTCAACAAACCAGTTTTACAACAAACTGGACGAGAAAGCATTTTTGTGCAGCTCCCTCTTTGCACTGAAGTGTTCAAAAACATTTGTCGGCCCAAACAACATGTCTGCCAGTGCTGGAGATTCAAGACCAATAGCTGATACGTTAAAAAGCCCAAACATAAACTAATATATCAGTCTGTATCACGAGGATCTAAAACATGGACAAACTGAGACAAGGACAGACAAAAACAAATACGAGAACCAAAAACCCTCAATAGGCCCAGTGTCTACTCTTGTATTCAGAAAGCTGTGGTCGCCGACAGAACAACGGCGACATATTTGGGACATTACCTTCTTGAAGAGGCGTCCCGAGTCCTCGCTGATCTGTGCGAAGCGTGGGATGATGTTGTTGAGGTACAGGTCGGACAGCGTGGCGTGGTCCCGGCTCTCCCTCTTCACCTGGAGCAGCAGCAGGTTCCAGCAGTTCTGAGGAGAGAGGACGCTCTGCTCTTTCCTGCACACAAACCACACGAGTGGAGAGGGATAAGTCAGACGGACAGCAAACGCTTTCCATAAACATGGAATCTGGGCCCTGGTTTTAGCTCCCGAAGTTCCTTGATTGACAGGCGGATTAGCCAATCAGAAAAGGGCATGTCTGTATAGGCTCTTTAAATGTTTGTAAACAAAAACATTCTAAATTCAGAATGGAGGCAAAAGTGAAGTGTAACATAATGTGATTTCACTGGAGAAACAGGAATTAACCTCAGAATATCACAAAATATGAAACATTGAGATGATTTTGGAAAATTAAAAGCCTCAAATACAAGTGAGTGACATCAGAGCTGCTTTAAACACATTTATTATTGTATTTTACATTATGTTTAAGGAAATTATGATAAACTCTTTGCATTTTTGTTGAAGGTACAATCCAGATTTATGGGTTTTACTGGAAAAATACTCAGAAACGTTGAGCCCATAATCATTTCTCATTTTATCTAGAGATATATTAAATACTGTTCCATAAATTATATTATTTTGAGGCTAAAATACAATTTTAAAACTAAAAATTGTATTTTGTCCATCATTTCTACTCTGGAAATTCAATTGTGTTGCTTTCTCAATGTCTTGCTTAAAAGCACACTTAAAAGCAGCAGAATTTAGATCTAACGTGAGATAATCATTGAAAAATGTAGACCACTTCATTTTGCCTCCAGTCGTCTCTGGTGCAGAATCACATTTTAAAAGGCCTATAGACTCTTCCAAAGTTTATAAACAAAAACATGCTAAATTCTGGAATGGAGGCAAAACTGAAGTGCAACAAAATGTGATTTCACTGGAGACACTGGGATAAACCTCAGAATATAACAAAATAAGAAAAATTTAGATGATTTTGGAAAATGAAAATCAGTCAGACACATGTGAGTGATTTTAGAGTCTGGTTTAAGACATATACAATTGTCTTTTACATTATTTGTTTATTTGATGGGAGATTGTGTGTGGTCCACTGTATCTTTCATTTATTTATTTATTGGTTTTGTTTTTTGCATTTTATTTTAATTATCATTTTATTTCTTGTTTTAGAGTATTTATTTACTGTTTTAAGGTTGTATTTATCTTTTTGTAATTGTTTATATTAGCAAAAGGTAGCAATTGTAATTAGTTTGTTTGATTTTTTTTCTTCTGTGGAGCACTTTGGAAATGTTTAAGTTATAAAATGTGCGTGCTGCAGAAATAAAGTGGAATGGATTGATGAACTCCGCTTTACTTCCTGTTATTTCAACATGTTTTCAACTTTTCAACGAACCGCCATTTGCAAAACTATCCTTTCCATTCACAACAGGTATTCTCCGACCAAATAAAGTCAAAAGTAGACGCCATAAAACACACTTGAAGCCTGGTCGATTCAAAAGGTCGAGCTTATAACGCTCCCTTTAGTGAGAACAAAGGCTTCAGATGAAAGCTCTGCGCACAGACACACACAGGGCCAGAGTCCAGACCAAACCCAGACCAAACGGGGTCCAGATCCAGAGTCCAGGCCCAGCAGGAGGAGGTCAGACTCCCACACACAGCTGTCCCACCGAGGCTCAGGAACAAAGAGCCACTTACTGTAAAGAACTACCGGGGAAAACCCAGTTCAACGATGGTTTGAACATTTAAGAAGTCCAGGCCAAAGACAATATTGAAATTCCAAGTTGTGACGTCAGACTTCATCGGTATAGACTCTTTAAAATGTGAAGTCATCAAAATTCTGGAAAGGAGGCGACTGGAGGCAAAATGAAGTTGACTGTAAATGTTTCAATGATTAGTTCACGTTAGATCTAAATTCTACTGGTGTTTGTGTTGGAGAAAAAGCAACACATTTGAATTTCCAGGGTAGAAAGGTCAGTTTGCTTTTCTATAACACTCAGTGGACAGAATACAATTTTCTAGCCTTAAAATTGTATTTTAGCTTCAAAAGAATCTAATTTATGGAATAGTATATAATATATCTCTAGATAAAATGAGAATTGATTGAGAAATGATTGTGGGTTCAACATTTCTGAGTATTTTTCCAGTAAAACCCATAAATCTGGATTGTTCCTTCCGCAAAAATGCAAAGTGTTTATTATAATTTCCTAAAAAATAATGTGAAACACAATAGTAAATGTGTTCAAAGCAGCTCTGATGTCACTCACATGTGTCTGAGTGCTTTACATTTTTCAAAATCATCTCCATTTGTCACATTTTGTGATATTCTGAGGTTAATCCCAGTTTCTGAAATCACATTATGTTGCACTTCACTTTCGCCTCCATTCTGAATTTAGAATGTTTTTGTTTACAAACTTTTTAAGGTTCTATTGGAAGCACTTATCAGCGAGAAAATTATTTAAGAATGAACTTTAAAGCTTTCTTTCTTTTAATCTGGAAATCTCTTTAAAAACATAGCTTTGAAACAGTCAGCTGTGGTTTTCAGAAGATCAGAGTTGTGCGATCAGTCGATACTTTTTGACGTTTTTGATCAGCATGTCATCTTTTGTATAATGTGTCGTTTTATTGCTGTAGACCAGTGTTTCCCAACCAGGGGTACGAGGACCACCACGTGAGCAATTACCAGGCGGTACTTAGAATGGTTTCAGGTTTTAAAAGATTAAATGTTTTATTTGACTAAAAAAGTGTTACTAGTTGTACATTTAGCATCTTTTTGGAGTAAATTGAACCATAAATATTGTTAAAACTAAAATGCAATAGTAATAATTGATAATATGTGACTACTGTACCCATTTTTTTTTTGCCTGAAACTCAAGTTAAGGGGTACTCTGAGTGTGAGACAAAGCCTAGGGAGTACTCCACTGCTGTAGACGACTAAAACTCTTGGTCGACTAAAAGTGGTGCGGCACTGGCCACAGATCAAAATGTAAAGTATCTGGATGTTCAGACCCAAAGTCTGACCCAAAGTGGACCACAATGTCACAAGTGTTCACAAATTTACACATATTTTTACAGAAAACTCTTAGTAAACAGTGTAAAACACCAGCTCAAACCTTCTAATTTCTGCTGCATACAGTTTTTGCATACAAATCTTTTATAACAATGAATAGTTAACTTGACTAAACGACGCACAGAGCCTGTTTCATGCTCACATGTTTGAATAATCCTGACAGTGTTTCTTTTAGTCTAAAACCTCTTGACTTCTTCTGTAATGAATGAAAGTGTCACTATAAAGTCTGTGTGACTTCACAGACTCTTTCTGATCATGTCACGGTCAAATTGCCTTCACTACACAATAAATCCACGTCAAAGCTCTCTATGCTCTATTGTTGTTTAACCCTTTGTGACCCCTTGTTTGCCTATTGGCATTACTTTACATTAGGACTATTGTGTTCTGTTCTACATTTATACAACCCTCACACTTCAAATTCCAGCAATATATCAAGAATAAGATCATGTTTAATCACTCAAACAGCTAAAATGCAAAATAAATCACAAAATAATGAAAAACGCTCCATATTTTTCCCAAATGCTGAAATTCCAGTGCTCCGTCTCTCAAAATCGTTTAAAAGTTTAAGAATGTTTTTTTCAAACTAGAAAAAAGTTTTCTATCTGTTATACATTTTGAGATACATGTTTAATTATGAATATTAAGAAAAACGAAAACACCTGAAAACTGAATTTGCAGAAACGGATTAAGATGACAAAAATAAGGACTCATTTCACTCATCTGTCAAGTTCATTCATGAAATTGACAAAAGAAACACAAACATTTAAATGGCATTGTTTACCAATAAATTTCAGGACTTAACATTTTTTGTGGGAAAGGCAGCCGACAGAAAACACTGCAAAAGGAGGCCATGAATGTGTGCTTTTTAAAGATATTTTTTTCCACGTTTATGTGCAAAATCTTTATTGGTTTCATGTTTTTTTCAACACGTTGCTACAAAATAAATTCAAAAATGGGGAGCACATGAACTCCTGCGGGTCAGAGAGGTTTATGAGTTATTATTCCAAAGCCCTTCCATCACTTCTTTTACACATTTTGTACTGAATTTTAATCAAATTGTTATTAAACTACAGCTCGTGATGATCAGTTGACACGGTGTACTGCAATTTGGAGTTCACATTCTACATCCACGAGCCTCAATAAAGTCGTATTTATAGCAGAAAATCAGGATCAATCATACAAATTTGGACACTTTTTTGTAAATACACAGTAAGTTTTGTCGTTTCTAAAGCAGCCGTGGTTCTAAAGGCCCGGCTTATGCAGCGTGTGTGACTGGAGAGTATACAGTGTGTGTTCTGGCTGATGCGGCGAGTAAAATGGATTTGGTCTGTCCGTATACGAGAATGAAAGAGCTCCTTTGTGTCGTTAATGGCAGCTTAACCCCATAGAGGCCATACAGCCGCGGGACCTTTACAGCACATCACGCTTTGGAGGGTCAGAAATGTAGAGAGGCGACCCCAGAGTACAAAGGTCAGAGCGGGCAGAGGGGGGGGGCGTGAATGATTAAAGTCTATATGACAGGTTAAACTACACTTGAACATGATTATACTTAAAGGTCCCATATTCTGCTATTTTGCCCTTTACACAGTCTATTCTAAGGGCTTTGTTGATAAAATTTTGCGTTGTGCAATATCCATAACATAACAGTTTCCAAAAAACACCCATCTCTTGGACTGGCCCCCCTCCTTGCAAAAGCAAACGGCTCACTCTGAGATCTGACCCCCCCGAACAGAGAGCAGGCTGCCTCCCCCGCCCAACTCGTGCCGAAGCCTAGAGCGGAGATCGTGCGCATGCGCCGTGTGCTCCGGTAAACAGCGATACACAAACACAGGAATAAACATTTTATCCGTCATGACGGTGCGTCGTGCTGAGTCCTACGTCCTGGATCTGACCTGGAGTTTGACGATCATGCAGTACCTCGACGACAGACGTTGCCGTTTGGTAAAATAACAAGCTAACTCTTCGATCTGTCGTATCTATCGTGTAATTACTGTGTAGCATTAGCATTAGCTGTTTTTATTCTGCGGCTGCGCGCTTCCCGGAGGCGTGGCTTAAACACCGTGTCATCCTAGTGAAGCGCGTCATCTTAGTGAGGAGCCCCCGTCTGCCTGCTCAGCCGAGGGGGACGGAAAAGACAGTTCTCTAGCGAAAGCATGCGGGAATCAATCAAAAAACCACTTTGGGCACAACATACGAGGCCCAAATAGCACTGTAGGA